>JARQOD010001138.1:36007-66929 GCA_033576555.1 Oophaga sylvatica | reverse complement strand
AAGTTTCTGGCTTTGAAGACAAAAAAAGAAAGGCCTTTTTTAAAATGTTTTTAAAAGGGGCCTTTTTTTATGTCCCAATTTTGAAAGATGGAACCCTTTAAAATTAAGATTTTTGGGGACACCAGACCAATCTCCTAACCCGGTTTTGGGTTTACAAATTTTTTTTGCTCTTTTTTTCCCTTTTTTGACCAATTCCAGTTTTTCCCCTTTTAAGACCATATTTTTTTTTAAAAGGGTTCTTTTTGGGCCCCTCGGGGAAGGGGGTTTTAGGGAAATCGGGAAGAAAATTAGGATTAAAAAACCCAAAATTTGGGGAAAAAAAGGGGACTGCTTAGTGGGGGGGCCTGGATTTTTATAAGAAACTCAGCCAGTGGAAGTGATCCCCCCCAATCTCCTTTTGGGGGGAGAAAAAGCGCAGAATACGGGTCCGGGCGATTTTTTTCGTTCTGTCGCCCCTTAGTCTGGGATTAAAAAAAAAGAAGGTTTTCTTTAATTTCCCAAAAGCGGGGAAAAAAATTTTCCAAAACCTTGAATAAATTTTACCCCTCGACCCCAAAAAACCTCACCCGGGGCCCTTTTAAAGAAAACTTCTTAATCATAAAAAAGATGTTTGTTTTTGGGAGGGGAAACCGAAAAAAGGGATTTAAAAAGAGCTCCCTTTTTTAAACATCAACCACCACAGAATGGTTTTTCTTTCCCTTTGGGGTTTTGGGAACTCCACAATGAAGTCCATAGAAATGGATCCCCACCCGGGGGGGAGGGGGGGGGAAAGGGGTTTCAACAAAACCAGTTGGGGGAGCAGGTTTTTTTCATTTGCACAGCTTCAAAAGTACATATTTTTTAAAAAATTTTTCCCCGTAAGGGGGGCCCCCAAAAAAAAACGAGAAAAAAATTTCCCCCCTTTAAAATTCCCCATGCCCGCTATTTTTGGGAAACGTGGATAGTTTAAAAACCCTCAATCTGTGTTTCAGGTATATACAATTGTCCCTGAATCCAAAAACCATTTTAAAAAACAAACTTGCCCCTTTTGGGGTTTTTCCCAAAAAGGAATCCGATGGAAGTTTTCCTTTTCCTTTAAAAAGGTCTTGTTTTTGAAACACCCCCCCAAAAACTAATCGGAAGAATAGTTTTTTGGGGGGAAAAGGGGGAAGGGGGCCCTGTGAAAAATCCAGAGTGCATCATTTTTTATTTTGGGGACCCGGGGGGCCCATAAAAAATTACAAAATTAAATTGGTTTGGGGAAAAATTCCCCCGACCGGGGGGGGGTAGCATTGCCGCCTGATAAATTAAAATTACGATGGTCGTGGGAAATTTTTCTGTGCGCTCCCTGAAGAAGGTGCCCCTTTTTTTGAAGGGGGAAAAATGGCCCAAAAATCTCTTTTGCCCATCGTATTCCCTCCCGAAGACAACGGGGGAAAAAAAGGCCGGGGAAAACAAAAATTTTCCACCCCGCCCCGAGAAGTAAAACTTAAAAGGCACGTCTGAAGCATCCCCCCCCTTTTTATAAAGGGGAAAATTGGGGGGGTGTACTAAATAGGGGGGGTGGAAAATTTTTTCTTTAGAGGGGGAAAAATTTCCCGGGTTTGGGGGGGCCAGGAGAACCTAGGGTTTTGGGGAAGGGGGTGTATGCCCTACCTCGGGAAAAAAACCCAAAAAACGTTTTGAATTGGAAAAACCCCATGAAGCGCGGGGACCCCTTCACATTTTTTGGGAAATTTGGGCCCAAACCCTTTTATGGTTTGGGGGCTTTTTCCCCTCCAACAATTCCGGGGAGAAAAAACATCCCCCCAAAAATTTAATTTCGGTCCACTAGGGAAAAATTTACACTTTTAAAATTTTATGTAAAGAGGGGTTTTTTTTTGCGTTCTAAACCTTCTCACTGCCCCTGTTGTTCCTTGTGGAGTTAAAAAAATTAAATATCACCAAAAAAAAACACCCAAAAGAATTTTGGGGGATCCCTAAAAATTCATTCACCAATGTTTGGGAAAATGGCTGGGGGGGACTTTAGACCAAAAAGGGCATAGCAAAAAATTCAAAGTGTCCATAGCGGACCTAAAGGGATTTTTCCCCTTTCCCCCCGGGGAATACGGGCCAAGATGGCCCCCGGGACCCCTTTTTGAAAAATTTTGGCCCCCGCCCTCCCCAAAAAAAATCGGGGTTAAAGGAAAAGGGGAAAGGGTTTTTTAATTTTAACCTTTTGATTTTCCCTATTTACGCAGGGCCCAAAGGGCCACCCTTTTTTTTTTCAAAAGAAAAAGGGCCCCTCAAAGAAGAGGGGGTAAAACCCCCGGGGTAGTTTTTTTGTCATTAATCCTTTTAAAACCCTTTTCCCGGGGCCCCCCCGGGGTATCAAAAACCAAAAAGGGGGTTTGCCCCGGGGTATTCTTTGGGGCAATCTTAAGGGAAAAGGGGGGGCGGGGCCGTTCTTTTTGTACAAAAAACCACATACCCGGAATAAAGGGGTAGTTGGGGCTGAATGGTTCCTTTGGAAAGGCAAGCGAAATTTTTGGGGCTCACGTTTCCGGGGAAATGTAAAATTTCCCTTTGGGGCCCGTTTTAAGGGGGGGTTTGGGGCCTCAGCCATGTACCCCAAATAAGGGGGAAAATGGGAAAAGATAACAAAAAGGGGCATTTCCCTTTTATGATCTTTCCCCCTAAGGACCCTCAAAGCTCCTTTTCCCCGGCCCCTGGGGCCCAAAGGGCAAAAGGGGGGCCATCCCAGTCCCACGGGAGGGGTAGCCCCCCAAAGAACGTACCCCTGTTTCAAGAAAAAGGGGGAACCCATAAAATTTTCCCCTTCCCCCCGAGTGATCATAGCAGATAACACCCAAAAGAGTAAAAACCCCGTTTTTTGGGGGAAAAGGGAAAAAAGAAATTGTTTTTTTTTACAACTCACTGGGGAAAAACCCCGAGGAAAAATTGAAAAATTGCGCGTTTACAAAAGCAAACGTCCCAGAAGTGAAGGGGGTTTTTAAACCCCCAGAAAAAAATCTGTTGCTGCAGACCTCGGGGGCTAGGCTGGGGCCCTTTTTAAAACCCTCTCGCCCCCCACAGTAAAAGACGCTGCGTAGTTTACGGAACCTGGGGCAGTTTATAAGGAATTCCTGACTTCCCCCCATAAAAAATAGATTTTTTTTAAAAACCATGTTTTTTTGGGGGGGATCCCAAAACCCCCTTTTTTTAAAAAAGTCCACCTCAGGGGGTTTGGGGTTTGGGCCCGGTGATCCTAAATCAAAGGTTCCCTTTGCGGGGGGGAAAGGGGGAAATTTTTTTTCTTACTTTCGAACCACTCCTTGCCGGGGGCAGTCGAGAGGGAAAATACGGAGCGTGTTTTAAAAAAATCCCCAAAAGCATGGGGGGGTCGGACGAGCAAGTTCACCTTAATCAGGGGGGGAAACCCCCTTTTTGAAAAATAGTTTTTTTTGGGGGGAAATGCCCCCAAGGGGGTTTTGGGGGGCCCCTCTCCCAAAACCCCAAAGGGGATTTTGGGGTACTGAGCGTTACCTTTTGGGGCAAAGTTAACATGGCCCGTTTTAGCTTTTACCTCGAGGGGGGGCAAAAAACCTCCCCCGGTGAATGAAAGATCAAAATCCAAAATTCCCTCGGGCCCAAAAGGGTTTCCCCCCTAAAAAACTTTTTTTGGGAACCCCAAAATTATAGTAACACTTTAATCGTTCAGGGGGGAAATTTTTGAAGCAGGGGAAAAAAAAAAAGGCAGGGGTTAAAAAAACCCCCCAATTTTTCATTTTCCCCCAAAATAAAAGGGGGGGAAATTTTTGGGGGAAACCCAAAGGGGGTTTTGGCGGGGGCCTCCCGTTCCTCAGAACCCCAACCCGGGCCCAAACCCCGGGGGAAATTTTTCCCAAACACTTGCAAATTGTGATTAGTGAGGCCTGGGGTTTCAAAACGGGTTTTATTCGTAACTCAAGGATTGTATCATCACCCGCAAAGCCCTTTTTATGCGGCCTCCATCTTCAGTTTTTAAAAGGGGTAGGGAAAAAAAGAAAAAAAAAAAAAAAAAAAAATATTTTTTACCTGTGGTAACACGGAGAAAAATTAAGGAATTCTCACCTGGAATGGTTGTGAAAATCCAACCACTGTCATCACAGAAGAAAAAACCCGACATCTGATTCCCATCACAGCAAAACCCTTTTCCCAACCCACCCCCGACACAACTTTGGGGCAAATCTTTAATTATGGGTACATTCAATAGCGTCTTGTGCTTGGGTGGGAAAACACATAACACGGTTTTTGAAAGGGGCTTGTTTACTTCATACGGGGAAAAAAATGGTCAACAGTTTGCGGGACAGAACAAGACACAGCGGGAGAGTAACAAGCTCAGCAATACTTCCACAAATTCAGATCTTTCTCTGTTCCAAAATTTCCTAAAACGGGATTTATCAAATAGCATTTCCAGAGCCCAAAAAGTGTTCCAATTCCTCAGGGGGAAATAGGAGACAAAGCCAAGGTTTTCCAATCATCAGGGGCCAGGGGGCTTGTTCTGAACACTGATTGCCGTAGCTGTTTAAAAGAAGAAAGGGGGGAAAGAAGGGGGCGGGAACAGAAAGCGGAAACCTATGACTGACAAGAAGCTAAAACAAGACAGAAAGAAAATGGCCGACAAAAAACGGTTTAAAAAAACGTAAAAGAACCTTACAGAAGTAATCCCCCGGGGGGGTTCAAACGTATTTTGCCTTCATAATGGTTTTTAGTAAGGATGTTTTAAGGGGTTAGCGCACGTTTTGGGGGTCAAAAGGGTTGTCCTAAACCCTTAATCTGTATGTCCTTTTTTAAATATCCAGTGTTTGGTTAAATATTTCGAATTTATTCCATGAGATTTTTTTAAATAATCGGTTTTTATAATCTTTGCCTTAGAGTTAGAAGGGAATTCGGTTCGAATTTTGGGGCACTTAGGGGCGAAAAAATGTACCTTGGCCCCCCCCCTTCTAAAGCATTATCAATTTAAGCTCATGAGAAGTGTGGGAAAAAAAATTTTCTTCTACTTTAAAAAAATTGTCCAAGGTACACCCCTTTTAGTGGGCGGATGAAAATGATAGCCAAAAGACTATTGACCCTTTTTTTAAAAAAGTGTCGATTGATGGAATTGTTCTTTTTTGACCCAAGATCAAAAAAAATACAGAAAAAAGGAATTGATGCGTAAGAAAAAATTTTAAAAGCTTTTTTTAAATCAAAAAAAATTTCCTGAAACCAAAACGACCTTTTGTCCAGACAAAGAAATTGTCGAAATTTGAGCCAATATCAATAATTTTAAAAAAGGGGAAAGAACACCCGCCCTCCACCAACCAAAAAAATTGGCAAAGGGGGAGCACAGCTGCTCCCTCCCACTCCTGACTTTGTAAATAAAAGAACAAAAAACAGAAAAATTGTGTGAAAACACAATTTTTATAACCAAAAAGGATTCATTCGATCAGATTTAAATTTTTTTAAAAAAAAATACATGACCCCCTTTTACCCCCACTTCTGCCCTTTTTTGAATACAGAGATTCTCATCACAAGTAAAAAAGGAATTCCCAAAAATCGCACCCCCCGAAAATCCTAACAAAATGTACGATCTTAAAAACAAAGGGGGTAACTCTTTAAAAAGCGTTGTAAAAAAAAATAAAATTATGAATTTTTTCACAGAGACTGCCATTGGAAATTGGGACGTCCAGGGGTTTCTTAAGTTTTATGGATTTTGGGGAACATAAAAAGGGGGGTAATGGGATGTTCCACCCACATAAAATGTGCTCTTTATTTAAAAGCCCCAAATCCTTGGCCTTGTCCATTTTTCTTTCTAAGTTTTCCGAAAAAATACCCTAGGTCAAGGGGAATTTTCGATAATTTTAAATTTTGCCAAAGCCCGATGGGGTTTTCCCCAATAAAGTGCAGTGGCCACAAGACCACTTTTTCCCCCCCTTGTCCCCTCCTTAATGAAAAAATGAATTAGATTTTAGAGTTGAATGCCGCTCTTTAGCAAATTTAATTTTTTTAGTGAACAAAAGGATAGAGAAGTTATTTTCAACCCCATTAAAAATTTTGCGTTAGCGGGGAAAAAAAAAGGGGTGGTTTTGCATTGTTTTGTTTCTGTGGAAACAATGCTTCCCTAGTGATTTTTCCCTAAAAAGACAAAAGTCACGTAAAACCTGTCTATCCGTTGAGTCGAATTTTGGTTGCCAATAACTGAGTCTAGATGTATTTTTTTAAGACCAAGCTCCTACAAAAAAATATAAATTTAATGAAGTAAATTTATCCAAATTTTGTACTAAAAAGTAAGCCTTTTTTAAGCACTAAATTCATCGGAATTAGTACATGACCAAATTTTAATCCGTCAACCTCATTTTTTACCTGTTGACCGATGACCAGTAACCCCATCTTCTGGGACCTAGGTCGGTGTTTTTTGCCTGGTTCTGGGGGGAATCCCGACCCGTATCTGGTAGCCCGGGGGGAAGTGCGGGGGCTATCCCTTCCGCCCCGGCGTCCAGCTCGCTTTGGCTGTGATAAAAATCGCACCCGGGGTTTTGCTCTTGGGGTGGACATCTCACTAAACCCGCCCTTTTTTGATAAGGGGGGGTTCCCTTTTTGTTACCTTGATTTTCCCAAAATAAAACCCCCCCTCTGTGTTAAAAAGTCACTAGGGCCCCCTTAAAAACTTTTTTTTTGACGGGGGTAAATCTATACAAATTTATCCAAAAATCTTTAAGTTAATTAAATGGTTAACCTGTTGGCCTCATCAAATGATAAAAATTTTTTTCTAATTCTTTAATCTTTTTTTTGGTGGTAAAGCAATTCTCTATCATGCTATGCAGTTCATGATGTTTTCGAACACCGCATTAAAATTGCTCCCTTGATACAAAAGGGATGGTTCCCATGGGGTAAAGGGGAAACCCCAAAAGGCCCCCCTAAATTTTTCATTTTAATATACCCTCAAGACTCCAATGTTCCCCCATAGCCTGATCCCCTTTTTATAAACCGTTAAAAAATCTGTAGAAAATTGTAAAAATCTGAGTAGGGCCCCGAATCAATAGAAAAAAATACACATACGACCGGCCAAGCTGCTTCCGATGTCCCAATCCTGACGGAGTAAAACCCAAACAAAAAAAAAAAACCCAAAATTAAAAATTTTTGTGAAAATTCCAAACCAAAAAAATAAACTGAAAAAAAGAAGCAAAAAAATAAAAGAAATCAAAAAAAAAAAACAATATTAGATATTTTTAGATAGAACTGTGCCCCCAACATAAGGAAAAGTCTCAATAAATGGGGCTGCAAACATATAATGAAGGGGGGGGGGCCACAAATAATAACAAATGGAATAGGGGGGTGCAAGGGGTAGAAAAATAACAATAAATTTAAAAAAAAAAAGCTACCGTTAATGCACACTAAACCAAATGTAAAAATGCAATGATATCAAATTTTTTTGGGGTTTCATACAAAAAGTGCAATAAAAAATAAAAAAGAAAGTGACTCCAGTCCTGAAGAACCGCCTTACTCATAATGGGGGATTATAACATAACCAAAAACAATACAATTGCAAAAAATGAAAAAGAAAAAAGTAAAATAAAAAAGGAAAAAAACAATGAAAAACAAGAAAAAAAAAATTTTTTAAATTTAAAAAATAGAAAAAAAAAACGATTACCAGGCATTAATAATAACCCAAGAAAATATATATAACTAGGCAACTCAAAAAAACTAAGAAACCCCCAATGCATGGGAAAAAAGGGGGTCCAGTGAAAGGGGGGACGACCCCCCTGTAAGTGAAGAACCGTATGGATAAACAAAGAAACCAAACCCAAATAAAAAGGGGAAATATACCCAAAGGCATGTAAAGCCCAACAAAAACATAATTACCCCCAGAAAACCTCATGTAAAGGCATGAGAAACCAGCGGAGACTAAGAAAGGAACCGGGGTCCCAAGGTTACCGCACCCTGGGGCTTCATCAGGGAAGTTAGGGGTCAAACCGAAGGGGTTTAAAATCCATGGGGGCTTTTAGTAAGAACAACGCGTGTCCCCCTCAAAAAACGTTTGGGGCCGGGGAAAAACCCGGACGAAAAACAACCTGTAAGCAATTGGGGGGACCAAGTCTTAAGGGGGCAGACTTTCTGCACCTCTGTACCAACTGGCATGGTTTGGGGGAAAGCATATCGCCCACTGACACGCAAAAGCAAAGTCACCAGGGAAGCACGCTCGCTAAAAAGGGAAAAACCTTGATGCCAAAGGAAAACAGATAAGGGGGACATAAGAAACATAGAGATCTGGGGGAAACACTCAAACCCCAGTCATTGCAGTCATCCCCAAGGGGGTCTATCTAAACCAAAGTGATGGCAAGGTGTAAAACATTCCGAAAAGACCTGTATATGGAAGTAAATATACTGTATTATGGAACGAAACCTTAAAAATCATTATTTACTTCCATAACAGGGGTCTTATCGGAATGACTTACATTGCCTCCGAACAAAAAAAAATTTTAAAATTTTAAACTTCAGCCCTTTTTTCAAAATTTTTATAATTTCATCTTCAAAGAACGCCAAAAACAGAACTTTTAATTTATTTAATGACTAACCGCCCATTTTTCTAAAAAATATAAACCTTGAATGAATAATAAAAAGGTTGGGGTTTACAATGTTTTTCTGACACTTCCTTGGGACAGTCCCATTTCGTTCGAGTGCCAAAAAACTTTAATAAAAATTGGGGAAAGCACCAACAAAAAATTAAAAGGAAATTTTCCTAATTTTTAAAAATTTAAAAATACAAAATGATTAAAGCACATCTATTTGCTTTTAGCAAAGTATTTTAAAATAAATTCATAATTTTTTTAAAACTTCCTTATAACTCTTGGGATTTGAACCCCGCCCATAACCAAGACTTTATTATTTAAAACTTTGAATGTTGGAAAATTTTCAAAACTCTAAACAAGCAAAATTATCAACTGTCTTTTTTAAACAGAAAAGCAACACCATCAAATGCAAAGAAAAAATTACAGCCTTAACTTTTTTTTAGCAAAATCAAAAGAAAATGTTCAAAACATTCTTCACGGGTTTGAACACCATCTCGAAATACTAGGCCAAAACCAGTCCCTTTGCCCCCGGGCCCCGCTACATTTTTACCTTTTTAAATAAACCCCTTTTGAGAAAGTAGAAAATTTCACCATATTTAAAATTTTTTTTTTTTTTAAAAAATGCAACTTAAAACAAGGAAAACAATGATTTTCCAAAGTGTTTCTAAATCAGTAAGCACCCCATAAAAAAGCAAAAGAAATTAAAGCACATTAAAAATTGCTTAAAAAAACAAAAGAATATGTTCAAAATTTTCAAAAGTCATTTATGGCAGGGGGTTTTTGGCCCCACCCAAAAAAATGACCAAATCCGCGCTTTATACCGCTTTGCCTGCTACCTTTTTTTTTTGCTAAAAAAACCCTAATAAATAGTTAATTTGACCTTTTTAAAATTGCATTTTTCAAAAAAAGGGCAGTCTCTAAAAAAAAGGAAAAGAAAAGATGTCCCCAATGTCTTTCCTAAACAGTAAAGCAACACTTACAAATGCAAGAGAAAATTAAAGCCATTAAAACTTGTTGTTGCAAAATCAAAAGAATAGTTAAAAAATTTTTCAAAAATCATTTTTTTGACACTTGAATCACATTTGGGAAAAGCTGGAACCTAAATCCAGTTCCATGACCCTCTAAAAAGATACCGTTATTTTTTTTCAGTTAATTTTTTTGAGTAAGTGATTTTTTTGACTACATTTATGACTTGTGAAATTTTTTAAAATGGGCATAAATCTAAATAATGGGGAAAAAAAAATTTTTTTAAAATATTTTTTTCCAAAAAAAAAAACACACACCATACAATACAAAAGAAATTTAAAAACCATTTTTTTTATTTTTTGCAAAGATTAAAAAAAAATTAAAGTTTTTTAAAAAAACCTTTTTTCTAAATCTTGGGTTTGAACCCCCGCCCCTTAACACACAAGACATTTGATGTATTTAAAAAATTGTGAATGTTGAAAAAAGCAAAACCAAAACACAGCAAAATTTTATAAAATGTCTTTTCCTAAACAAAAAGCACACACTCATACAAAGAAAAAAAAAATTACAGCACTTTAACTTTTCTTTTAGCAAAAAAAAAAGAAACTTTTTCCTCCAATTAGGGGAAACTTCTTAAGGATCCTTTATTGGCTAACAAAAATTTTTTGTTTTGCTACTTTCAGAGCTAAAGGTCCTCCAGGCAAATTACATTTGGGGAAAGTAACTGGCCTGAAAAGGGGGCCCTTTACTTGAAACTAGCGAACAATAATTTTTGGTTAGCCAATAAAGGGGTCACCTTAAGAATGCCTTGTCATAATTGGACGGAAAAAAATTCACATCGATTTTTTTTGTAACACGGGACCATATAAATTTATTATTGTACACCACAAAATCAAAAGAAAGTGTTCAAAACTTATTACCTGGAAAAATTTAAACCCCGCCCGAAAAGACTGGAGCCCCCAAAACCAGGGGCCTTTTACCGCTCAGCATGTACTGTTTTTTCCCCCTTTAAATAAACTTTTCCTAGAGAAGGGGGGGAATACTTTTCCCATTTTAGAACTTGCATTTTTTTAAAAAAAAATGCAATCTTAAAAAACCCAAGGGGAAACAAGATTCTACCAACTGTCGTTTACTAAACAGTAAAGCCACATCATAGAATCAAAGAAGATTTTAAAATCATTTAAATTTTCTGTTACAAAATCAAAAGTCTAGTTCTAAAGGTTTTCAAAACACACTATTTTGGGGGCTGGGGTTTTAACCCTGCCCCCCAAAACGGACCTTTTTCCTGCACCTTTCCACTCGGCCGCACCCTTTTTCAATTGTTCAAATGAACTTTCTTAAATAAGGTAGTACATTGACCATATATAAAAAATTGATTTTTTGGAAAAAAAAGCAAGTCTTAACCACATGGAAAAGCAATGATTCTAAAACTGTCGTTTCCAAAACGTAAAAACACACTCTACAACAAAAGAAATTAAAGAAATTTAATTTTTTTGTTTCAAAAAAAAAAGAATATTTTCAAAATTTTTCAAAAAACATTTTCTGGCAGGGTGGGGGTTTCCCACACCCAGAAAACTGGCCCAAAAACCCGCGCTTTATTCCCTTGGCCTTTTTCCCTTTTTTAACGCCAAATAAACTTCCTTACCGGGGGCACACATGCGGTAAATCGGGGCCCAGCTCGCATGTGAAATCCCCGCTTTGGCGCCGGCACCGGGGGTGGAGCGAGCGGGCCCCTGTATTTTTATCAGCCGCACACCCACTCCAAAAAGCCCCCAAACGGGGGTTTTACATGCGAGTGCGGGGCCTTTACTCGATGTGGATCCCCCGGCCTTAATAAGAGTTTAATTTGACCATATTTAAAATTGCTTTTTTTAAAAAGGACAGTCTCTAAACAAAAGAAAAAAAATACTGTACCAGTCGTTTTAAAAGTAAACAAACTCACACAAATGCAAAAAGATTAAACACATTTTTAATTTCTGTTAGCAAAAAAAAAGAATATGTTCAAAAGTTTTTCAAAACATCGTTTTATTGACACTTGAACTCACACCTCGGAAGAGACTGGAACCTAAATCCAGTTCCATACACGGCTCGACAATGATACCGTTATTTATTTGTTCAGTTAAGCTTCCTTAGAGTAAGGATTTACATTTAAGACTTGTGATTGTTGGAAAATGGGCATATATCTAAATAATAGGAAAAACAATGATTTTAGAAACTATTGTTTCCTCAACAGAAAAGCACACATACATATACAAAAGTAGATTAAAGCACATGCTAATTTGACTTTTAGCAAAGTATTAAGAATAAATTCAATAGATTTTCAAGTTCTCTCCTTACTAACATCTGTGGATTTGAACCCACGCCTCTTAAGCACACGAGTACATTTGACTGTATTTAAAACTTGTGAATGTTGGAAAATGCGCAAAACTCTAAACACAGCAAAATTCTATCAACTGGCTTTTTCTAAACAGAAAAGCACACACTCATACAAATGCAAAAGAAGATTACAGCACATTCTAACTTGTCTGTTAGCAAAATCAAAAGAAAATGTTCAAAACATTATTACACTGGCAGAAGTGATTTGACCCCACGTCTCGAAAGAGACTGGAGCCTAAATCCAGCGCCTTAGATGGCTCGGCCATGCTACCGTTATTTACCAGTTCAAATAAACTTCCTTAGGCTGAGGTCACACTGGCGACTAAATCGTACCACTAGAAAGCGATGAAATATCGCTTTGCAGTCGAACCATATTAATCAATGGAGTAGGTCCCAGCATCCGATTTTTTGTGGTCCGATTTAAACGTGCGAGTGCAATCGCAGCATGCTGCGATTGTCACCGATTGTAGGTCGACTATCGCCAATGCAAGTCTATGGGTGCGATGAAAGTGGGATTACAAACGGACCGCACGTGCGAGTTGCGATGAAATCGCACAACTTTTCCAGGTGACAGGAAACTGCCTTTGAAATTCTCAGGAAGCCTTTACATGCTAATTAGCTAAGCACATCTTAAAAAAAAACAGGAAGAACGCCTACACGGAGTCCAAAAACATGGCATCTAGCCACATCAATGTGGAACTCCTGATAGTTTTGGTGCAGGAGAGGCCTGAATTGTGGGACCAGCGCTATCCCAATTACAGTAATCGGACGCGCAAAGAGGCTGCATGGCAAAGAATATGTGAACACATTTTCCCAGACTATCAGCAGAGATCAAGGGAGGACCAAGAGCGTATTAGTAAGTACGACATGTAACTGATCTTTTTTTAAAAAAATGTTCTGAACAAACTAATAATGTAGGCATATGTGTTTAAATTATCTTTAAAATTCAGCATTCTCTAACTCTTCATATTTAAAACTACACATTGATGTGTGTGTTCACAAACAATATCCATGTATATTAAAATATAATCAATGCTTCGTCATTTATTGACTACAAAATTTTTTACTCCCCTTCACCTCAGATGTAGTGTCTAGGTCCTAAAATTCAAATGTATTGAGGCGTTTTGTAAAGGGCCAAGCAGTTTTGTAAATGTATCTTAGTGCTTATAACATGGACACTTCTGGTTGTATGTTGATGTCTTGTAATATTCTAAATCCCATCACACATGACCACTATTTAAATGTTGAGTGTTCCAGATGTTTTTTTTTGGTTACTAAATACATATCAGTCATAATAACCGTTATGCTGGTATTAAATTTGTAGTGACAGATGTGACAAGGCGGTGGCGCAGCTGTCGGGACTGCTACCGATGGGAGAGGCAGATGAGGGATCGTAGTGGGGCTTCAGCTTCTAAGAAGAGGAAGTACCTATATTTTGATCACCTCAACTTCCTTGCGCCTGTGATGGATCTGCGACCGTAAGTGCATGTCTGTTGAACGACTTTCATGGCAAACTTGGTTATTTGCTGCCTTTTAAATGTTTTTTTTCTTTCCTTTCTAGGACGGAGTCTAACCTAACTGAGAGGGAGACGGGGTCGGACTCCGAAGTGGTTATAGACCCCGTTGGTGATGGGCCAGAGGAGGCAGGCCCTTCCTCTGCAGCATGTGGTTCCACCCAAGCAGCACCACCAGCAGCTGCAGGAGCTGAGGAGTCACAAAGCCAGCAGCCGGAACATGAGGACCTACCTCAGAGCAGCAGCCCTAATAGGCCTCAGGATGTGTCTCCTCCTCCTTCCCAACGCACAAGGCGAGGTAGGCGGCGACGAGAAGGAGTGGGTTCTGTGACAAGGAGGCAGGTGGACCGAGGAGTTCTGGACTATTTGTCCAGTGTAGCAAATGATGATGGGGAGGAGGCATTTTCCCGCAGTCTGGCCCGTTACCTCCGGGCTATTCCAAGACAGCACAGACTGCGGATCAGAGGCGGACTTCAGATTGTTGTGGATGCTGGAACAGCGCCTAATGATCCAAGCAACCTACTAGATTATCTAGAAAGATGGCAGGTTGGTCCTGAAAATGTCTTAAGGTTGTTTGGACCCCAGCCCTCATAATCTGCTTCAGCCTCTGATCCTCCTCCTCATCATCATCCTCCTCCTTGTGTCCAACAGAACCCAACTCCTCCTCCTCATCCTACTGCAGCTCCTTCACACTACGGAGCTACCCAGCTCCAAGCCATGGGACAGAGTGGCCATGCACAATATGCCCACTCTAACATACCCAATGTTGTTGGCTGGCCACAACATGGATATGTTAGACATGGGCATATTGGGGGTCATTCTGGTACTGCTCAGTCATATCAATATGACTATGAGCATCAATTCCCTATGTACCCCTACCCACAAGGCCATCAGGATGCAGCCAGTAACCCAGCTGGTACGTTAGTTTCTGCATCAGCTCAAGGTCAAACACAGGTTGCAGATAGTGGAAGGCCTAACACACAACCTGGCCCTCCATCCTCACCACCACCAAGCTACCAGCAATTGTAGCTGTAATAAGCTTTTTTTGTATGTAAGTTATAGATTTTTATTTTTTCATATTGACAATGTTCTAAATATTGTATTGTTATCTTTGGACATGTTGGTCCGGTTTACAAAACATATGAGCCTCTAAAAGGCTCCAAAAAATACACTAATGAGTAAAATTAGTGAAGTGACATTGGTTGTCCGTGATTATTGTTATATGTTATGTCCTGTCTAAAGTAGGGTCAAGTGGACATAAAATAATTACACTCTTCCATGAATTGATGAATCACAAGTAAGTTTATGGTATCATATAACATAAAACACACTACATAGCTATGGCCTCCTCTTGCCAAGGAATAGCACCAGCAGGGGAAACAAAATAATTGGTCAATAAGTCACGGACTTTGAGTCCAGAAGGGGGACGACGAGGATGAATGACTGGTCTCATAGGCCTCGTCATATTATCAGACTGAAGGTCAGGCATATCAGCTGGTGAGCATTCATGCATTCTAGTAAAATTATGTAGTACCACACATGCTTGCACTACAAGATTAACATTTGAATCACTTAGCTGAATGGCTGATTGTAGGACACGCCATTTGGCTGTAAGAATACCAAATGTGCACTCCACCAGGCGTCGTGCACGAGAAAGGCGATAATTAAATATGCGTCGCCGATGGTTCAGATTGCGACGAGGATATGGCCTCATAACATGACGAGTTAATTGGAAGACCTCATCCGCTACTACAACATATGGCACTGCATCCATATTTGACTGTGGAAGTTGACATGGTGGTGGTAAGTCCAATTGGTTATTGCGTAGCCGCCGACCCATAATGGAAGAATTGAAGACTCTGGAGTCTCCAGTCCTTCCATAGGCCCCAATGTCTACAATTATGAAGCGGTAGTTACTGTCGACCAAGGCCAACAAAACTATTGAAAAATATTGCTTATAATTGTAGAATTGGGTCCCTGAGTTCGGCGGCTTACGCACACGTATGTGCTTCCCGTCCAGGGCTCCAATACAGTGTGGAAAATTACTGCTTTCTTGAAATCCACGTGCAATCCTCAACCAATCTTCCATTTTGGGCTCTGGCATCACCTCTTTATTTAGTCTTGACCAAATTTGTCCACAAGTAGAGCTGACTATTCCAGAAATGGTGGATTTCCCTATTAAAACTCTAAATGCAGAGCAGCGTATGAGAGCCCAGTGGAAAGGAAACTGCAATACACAAACAACAACAAACATGTACACATTAGACAAACAAAATACAAGCACTGCATTAACCAAATTTAAACACTGGACATTTGTTTACTCACCCATTGACTTAATGTTATGAGTTACAAACCATTATGACTGCTACACACAAGCATATATGGAAAAGGGCAAAATGTAATAATGGCATTGGGTACACTATGTTAAGGTGAAGAAAGTAAGAACAATGTGAAAATTGTTCAATTATGGAAAACATCATCAACATATCGTTGACACACATACCGTAATGTTAGAAGAAGCCTTTCCTCTGCAGAAATTGAAGGACGCATCCTGGTGTTCTGAAAGGTGATTCCAGGGCGCAATATGTCAAGCAAAATATCAAAGGTGGCAACACTCATGCGACAATAGCCAAAAAACTTGTCTGGATTCCTACGCAGTGTCGAATACAGGCGCTCAAAATGCCCTTTGCTGATCCTTCGCATCACAAGGGGATGCACCCACATCCTTCTGCGGATTCTGGAAGAAACAACTACAGGGTATGACTCCCCAAAACTTCTGGATAGCAGCCAATAGTACAGCAGACGCTCAGTTCTATTAAACATTAGTCTGTCACTCATAATTGTAACTTAGCAGCAACACAACAGGAACCAGTAAGAAGCTAAACACTCCACGGCAACGTTGGGAGGGTAAGAACAGTCAAACCACGCTTAAATATGGGTCTGGCTCATTATTCAAATCATTTGCAGGCCTCAAAACCGTTAAATGTCCATTTTGCTATGATGCCACTAAAAAACGGTAGTCGCTGGGTAATCAGATGTGAAACGTAAGCTACATGCGACAAAATCGCATCAACTACTAAAAATCGGATGCCAGTCGCATCAATGTTCATTAAATTTTAATCTGATTAACGACCGACTAAAACGGTCCGATTTTTTAGACGTTGTGTGTGACTCCAGCCTTAGAGTAAGAGTAGTACATTTCACCATATTTAAAACTTGCATTTTTGGAAAAAGTGCAAGACTCTAAACACAAGGATAAAGCAATGATTCTACCAACTGTCGTTTACTAAATAGTAAAGCACACACTCATATGAATGCAAAAGAAGATTAAAGAACATTATAATTTGTCTGTTAGAAAAATCAAAAGTCTAGGTTCTAAAGGTTTTCAAAACATCACTATTCTGGCAGCAGCGGGATTTGAACCCACGCCTCCGAAGAGACTGGAGCCTTGATCCAGCGTATTTGACCGCTCGGCCATGCTACCCGTTTTTAATTGTTCAAATAAACTTCCTTAGAGTAAGAGTAGTACATTTGACCATATATAAAACTTGCATTTTTTGGAAAAAGTGCAAGTCTCTAAACACAAGGAAAAAGCAATGATTCTAACAACTGTCATTTCCAAATCAGTAAAGCACACACTCATACAAATGCAAAAGAAGATTAAAGCACATTCTAATTTGTCTGTTAGCAAAATCAAAAGAATATGTTCAAAAGGTTTTCAAAACATCATTATACTGGCAGGAGTGGGATTTGTGCCCACACCTCAGAAGAGACTGGAGCCTAAATCCAGTGCTTTATACCTCTTGGCCTTGCTACCTATATTAAATTGCTCAAATAACCTTCCTTAGAGTAAGAGTAGTTAATTTGACCATATTTAAAACTTGCATTTTTTCGAAAAAGTGACAGTCTCTAAACACAAGGAAAAGCAATGACAGTACCAACTGTCGTTTCCTAAACAGTAAAGCAAACACTCATACAAATGCAAGAGAAGATTAAAGCACATTGTAACTTGTCTGTTAGCAAAATCAAAAGAATATGTTCAAAAGTTTTTCAAAACATAATTTTATTGACACTTGAACTCACATCTCGGAAGAGACCGGAACCTAAATCCAGTACCATAGACTGCTCGACAATGATACCGTTATTTATTTGTTCAGTTAAGCTTCCTTAGAGTAAGTGATTTTCATTTGACTACATTTATGACTTGTGAATGTTGGAAAATGGACATATATCTAAATAATAGGAAAAAACAATGATTTTCGAAACTATTGTTTCCTAAACAGAAAAGCACACACTCATACATATACAAAAGTAGATTAAAGCACATGCTAATTTGACTTTTAGCAAAGTATTAAGAATAAATAGAATAGATTTTCAAAAGCTCTCCTTACTAACATCTGTGGGATTTGAACCCACGCCTCATAAGCACACAAGTACATTTGACTGTATTTAAAACTTGTGAATGTTGGATAATGAGCAAAACTCTAAACACAGCAAAATTCTAACAACTGTCTTTTCCTAAACAGAAACGCACAGACTCATACAAATGCAAAAGAAGATTACAGCACATTCTAACTTGTCTGTTAGCAAAATCAAAAGAAAATGTTCAAACATTATTACACTGGCAGCAGTGGGATTTGAACCCACGCATCAAAAGAGACTGGAGCCCAAATCCAGCACTTTAGACCGTTCAGCCATACTATATATTTACCAGGTTTAAAAAACTTCCGTAGAGTAAGAGTAGTACATTTGACCATAGTTAAAACTTGCATTTTTGGAAAAAGTGCAAGTCTCTAAACACAAGGATAAAGCAATGATTCTACCAACAGTCGTTTCCTAAACAGTAAAGCACACACTCATACGAATGCAAAAGAAGATTAAAGAACATTATAATTTGTCTGTTAGCAAAATCAAAATTCTAAAGATCACTATTCTGGCAGCAGTGGGATTTGTACCCACACCTCCGAAGAGACTGGAGCCTAAATCCAGCGCCTTAGACCGCTCGGCCATGCTACCGTTATTCACCAGTTTAAATAAACTTCCTTAGAGTAAGAGTAGTACATTTCACCATATTGAAAACTTGCATTTTTGGAAAAAGTGCAAGTCTCTAAACACAAGGATAAAGCAATGATTCTACCAACTGTCGTTTCCTAAACAGTAAAGCACACACTCATATGAATGCAAAAGAAGATTAAAGAACATTATAATTTGTCTGTTAGCAAAATCAAAAGTCTAGGTTCTAAAGGTTTTCAAAACATCACTATTCTGGCAAAAGTGGGATTTGAACCCACGCCTCCGAGGAAACTGGAGTTTTAATCCAGCGCCTTAGACGCTCAGCCATGCCACCCTTTTTCAATTGTTCAAATGACCTTCTTTAGATTAAGAGTAGTACATTTGACCGTATATATAACTTGTATTTCTTGGAAAAAGTGCAAGTCTCTAAACACAAGGAAAAAGCATTGATTCTAAAGGTACTGCCACACTAAACAATCCCGCTAGCGATCACAATAACGACGCATACTAATGCGATCGCTAGCGGGATTGTTTCTATATCGCTAAATGCGGCCACATTTAGCGATATAGTTAACGACGCTATCGCCGTTAGCGATCTTCTTAACGACTTTAGCGGTACAAAAGTACCGCTAAATCGCTAAGAAAAGGTGCCACACAGCGATTAGATACTTACCCAGCGGGAGCGCCGACGAGAAAATAGGGTCCGGAACGATTCCAGCGACGAGCGAGATCACAGCAGGAAGCTCGTCGCTGGAAGCTGCCGCACTGAACAACATCGCTAACAGGATCGCTAAATAGTGACGTTTTTTAGCGATCCCGTTAGCGATATTGTTTAGTGTGGCATACCCTTAACTGTCTTTTCCAAAACAGTAAAGCACACACTCATACAAATGCAAAAGAAGATTAAAGCACATTCTAATTTGTCTGTTAGCAAAATCAAAAGAATATGTTCAAAAGGTTTTCAAAACATCATTATACTGGCAGGAGTGGGATTTGTGCCCACACCTCAGAAGAGACTGGAGCCTAAATCCAGCGCTTTATACCGCTTGGCCTTGCTACCTTTATTAAACTGCTCAAATAAACTTCCTTAGAGTAAGAGTAGTTAATTTGACCATATTTAAAACTTGCATTTTTTTGAAAAAGTGACAGTCTCTAAACACAAGGTAAAGCAATGACTGTACCAACTGTCGTTTCCTAAACAGTAAAGCACGCACTCATACAAATGCAAGAGAAGATTAAAGCACATTATAACTTGTCTGTTAGCAAAATCAAAAGAATATGTTCAAAAGTTTTTCAAAACGTCATTTTATTGACACTTGAACTCACATCTCAGAAGAGACTGTAACCTAAATCCAGTTCCATAGACTGCTCGGAGTCGACAATGATACCGTTATTTATTTGTTCAGTTAAGCTTTCTTAGAGTAAGCGATTTTCATTTGACTACATTTATGACTTGTGAATGTTGGAAAATGGGCATATATCTAAATAATAGGAAAAAACAATGATTTTAGAAACTATTGTTTCCTAAACAGAAAAGCACACACTCATACATATACAAAAGTAGATTAAAGCACATGCTAATTTGACTTTTAGCAAATAATTAAGAATAAATTTAATAGATTTTCAAAATCTCTCCTTACTAACATCTGTGGGATTTGAACCCACGCCTCATAAGCACACAAGTACATTTAACTGTATTTAAAACTTGTGAATGTTGGAAAATGAGCAAAACTCTAAACACAGCAAAATTCTATCAACTGTCTTTTCCTAAACAGAAAAGCACACACTCATACAAATGCAAAAGAAGATTACAGCACATTCTAACTTGTCTGCTAGCAAAATCAAAAGAAAATGTTCAAAACATTATCACACTGGCAGCAGTGGGATTTGAACCCACACCTCAAAAGAGACTGGAGCCTAAATCCTGCACCTTAGACCGTTCGAACATGCTACTGTTATTTACCAGTGCAAATAAACTTCCTTAGAGTAAGAGTAGTATATTTGACCATATTTAAAACTTGCATTTTTGGAAAAAGTGCAAGTCTCTGGCTATGTTCCACGGTCCGGAACCATAGCGCTTTGGACGGAGCGGAAATTCCGCTCCGTCTAAGCCCCGCCCCCTTTATGACGCCGATCTTTCCGGAGGTGTTCAGGACACCTCCGGAACACCTCCGGAAAGAGCGCAGGGCTACATAGCCCTGTGTTAATTATGTTGCGGCGACGCACCGTCGCCGCAATACGCGAGGACATGCTGCGGTCTAAAAAGACGCGCCGCATGTCCGTTTACGCAGGTTTGCCACCTGCGTATTGTTACGCATAGTGGAGACGGGATTTCTTGAAATCCCCTCCACTATGCTGTAACATCTGGACGCTGCGTGTTTGGCGCTGCGCCAGCGCACAGCGCCAAACACGCAGCGTTTCCTGACCGTGGAAACTCACCCTCTAAACACAAGGAAAAAGCAATGACTGTACCAACTGTCGTTTTCTAAACAGTAAAGCACACTCTCATACAAATGCAAGAGAAGATTAAAGCACATTATAACTTGTTTGTTAGCAAAATCAAAAGAATATGTTCAAAAGGTTTTCAAAACATCATTATACTGGCAGGAGTGGGATTTGTGCCCACACTTCAGAAGAGACTGGAGCCTACATCCAGCGCTTTATACCGCTTGGCCTTGCTACCTTTATTAAACTGCTCAAATAAACTTACTTAGAGTAAGAGTAGTTAATTTGACCATATTTAAAACTTGCATTTTTTCGAAAAAGTGCAAGTCTCTAAACACAAGGATAAGCAATGACTGTACCAACTGACGTTTCCTAAACAGTAAAGCACGCACTCATACAAATGCAAGAGAAGATTAAAGCACATTCTAACAGTGGTATTTGTACCCAAGCCTCAAAAGAAACTGGAGCCTAAATCCAGCAACTTAGACTGCTCGGCCATGCTACCGTTATTTACCAGTTCAAATAAACTTCCTTAGAGTAAGAGTAGTACATTTCACCATATTTAAAACTTGCATTTTTTTGAAAAAGTGCAAGTCTCTAAACACAAGGATAAAGCAATGATTCTACCAACTGTCGTTTCCAAAACAGTAAAGCACACACTCATACAAATGCAAAAGAAGATTAAAGAACATTAAAATTTGTGTTAGCAAAATCAATAGTCTAGGTTCTAAAAACATCACTACTCTGGCAGCAGTGGGATTTTACCCCACGCCTCCGAAGAGACTGGAGCCTTAATCCAACACCTTAGACCGCTTGGCTATGCTACCCTTTTTAAATTGTTGAAATACACTTCCTTATAGTAAAGGGTATGCCACACTAAGCGAGATCGCTAGCGAGATCGCTAACGAGATCGCTACTGCTTCACCATTTATGACGCAGTAGCGATCTCGTTAGCGACTTAGCTGTGTGATTCCAAACACAACTCATCAGCGATCTGTGATTCAAAACACAACTCATCAGCGATCTGTATAACGACCTCTGCGGTCGTTGTGAAAACCTAGTCCCAACTGTGACGCTGGTGAAGTCGTTCATAAAGGGTGTCACACTCAGCGATTCAGGCTCACCAGCGAGTCACCAACAACCAAAAAACGGCTCAGAACGTTCATAAGCTATCAGCGACATCTCAGCAGGGGCCACATCGCTGCTACATGTCACACACAGCTAAAGTCGCTAACGAGATCGCTACTGCGTCATAAATGGTGACGCAGTAGCGATCTCGCTAGCGATCTCACTTAGTGTGGCATACCCTTAAGAGTAGTACATTTGACCATATTTAAAACTTGCATTTTTTGGAAAAAGTGCAAGTCTCTAAACACAAGGAAAAGCAATGACTGTACCAATTGTCGTTTGCTAAACAGTAAAGCACACACTCATACAAATGCATGAGAAGATTAAAGCACATTATAACTTGTCTGTTAGCAAAATCAAAAGAATATGTTCAAAACATTATTACACTGACAGCAGTGACCTGACTCCTCAAAAGAGATTGAAGCCTAAATCCAGCTCCTTAGACTGCTCGGCCATGCTACCGTTATTTAACTATTCAAATAAACTTCCTTAGAGTAAGAGTAGTACATTTGACCATATTTAAAACTTGCATTTTTGGAAAAAGTGCAAGTCTCTAAACACAAGGATAAAGCAATAATTCTACCAACTGTCGTTTCCTAAACAGAAAAGCACACACTCATACAAATGCAAAAGAAGATTAAAGTACATTATAATTTGTCTGTTAGCAAAATCAAAAGTTTAGTTTCTAAAGATCACTATCATAGCAGCAGTGGGATTTGAACTCACGCCTCCGAAAAGACTGGAGTCTTAATCCAGCACTTTAGACTATAGTTGTAAAGTGGCATAGTGCAATTGTTGGAGGGGCATTAGTAGCCCAATAATGATAAAAGCAAACTGCCACATATTACCTGTTCAGATTAGAGTCTAAAGACCTGGTGCTCCCTCCCCAACGCGCGTTTCAGCAGATTGCCTTTCTCAACGTCGATGGTGCCGTCAGCAAGGATTTGGATTTCTGGATCACGGAGTGAATTACCTGTACGATGGACTACTTGCTAGAGATGGGGTGCACCTTACGAAGACTGGAAAACATGTATTTGGAAGTCGCCTTGCTACACTCATCAGGAGAGCTTTAAACTAGAACAATGTGGGAAGGGAAGCAAAACGCCAGCAAAAGCCATACACCTGACAAATGCTATTGAGAACTCTGCTATTAGAAGTGAAGGGGAAGAACAAAGACAAAAAAATCTACATAATAAAAATATTGAAGAAAGAGAAACCAATCACAAACTAAAGTGTTTCTATACGAATGCACAAAGCATGGGCAACAAACAAGGAGAACTGGAGCTACTAACGCAGGAGAAGAAATATGATGTCATTGGAATCACTGAGACTTGGTGGGACGATACACATGATTGGAATACAAGGCTAGAAGGTTACAACTTATTTGCAAGAAACAGACTTGATAAACGAGGAGGAGGTGTTGCATTGTATGTTAGAAAAGCGTATATCTGCACAGAGATTGAAGCTTCAGAGACTGGGAGTTCTGTGGAAACTGTTTGGGTAAGAATACAAGGACAGAACAATGGAAAGGACACCATTGTAGGCATTTACTACAGGCCGCCTGTGCAAGCTGAAGATATGGATGAACTCTTTATGCATCAAATGGCCAATTCTCCAAAAAATATGACATAGTGGTCATGGGAGATTTCACTATCCAGACTTTTGTTGGGAATCTCTCTCAGGCAAAACTAACAGGTCCAGGAAATTCTTATCCTCTCTTGCTGACAACTTTATCTTCCAAAAGGTAATGGAGAAAACAAGGGGATCTGCTACCTTGGATCTAATCCTCATAAACAGGGAGGAAATGGTGGAGGAGGTAAGAGTGGCTGGGACCCTAGGAGGTAGTGACCATGCTATTTTAGAATTTTGGATAACAAGAGGAGGAAGACCTGTGAAGACTCAGACGTCAAGGTTAGATTTCAGAAAGGCAGATTTTAAGGAACTCAGAAAGAGAATTGGAGGGATCCAATGGCTGGATATCCTTAAGGACAAAAATGTCCAGGAAGGATGGAAAATCTTGAAAAATGAGATTCTCAAAGCACAATCGTTAACAATTCCGAAAAGAGGGAAGAATGGGAAGCATTTAAGGAAACCAGGATGGATGAACATAGAACTTAAACACATGCTAAAAAGGAAGAAAGAAATGTTTATCAAATGGAAAGAGGGAGGCATATCTAAAGAAGAATATAATGCCGTCTGCAGAACCTGCAGGGCACAAATCAGATTATCTAAAGCTGACAATGAATTAAGGCTTGCAAGTGACGTCAAAAGCAACAAAAAAGGATTTTGGGGATACGTCAAAAGTAAAAGAAAAGTCAAAGATTCTATAGGATTTTTACAGGATGAAAATGATGAAATGGTAAGTCAGGATGTTGAGAAGGCTGAACTTTTAAATTCCTATTTTGCATCTGTTTTCTCTCAGAAAGGAAATGTAACATCAACTGATCTTCACTGTCCTATTAAAGGAATAGAAGAATCCAGGATATCTATAAACAGAAAGACAGTGAGGAAACACTTAGCTAACCTAAATGAATTCAAGTCTCCAGGTCCAGATGAATTACACCCCAGGGTACTGAAGGAGATAGCAGAAGAAATTCTTGAACCACTGTCCATAATCTTTGAAAATTCTTGGAGAACAGGAGAAGTCCCAGAAGACTGGAGAAGAGCAAATGTTGTTCCTATCTTCAAAAAGGGGAAGAAGGTGGACCCAGGGAACTACAGGCCGGTGAGTCTGACTTCTATACCAGGAAAGATCTTTGAACAAATTATTAAAGAACATGTATAAATTCCAGTGCTGGTATGTTGACCTTATTCCACATGTTGTGTTTCATTGTTTTTAACTTTTTATGTCATTCTTTTTTAGTATTGTTTTCCACCTCTGCATCATCTGCATCCCACTACTGAAATATTGGTCTACGTTATATTCTTGTCTCAACTGGACTTTATTATGGTTACATACATGGCGAGGACTGCTATCAAACAATATATGAAATATATCTCAGACAGATTATTGTATCCCTCTCTTAATGATATGGACTAATTTTGAGTGATCGATAATCATTGATGCTGGCTTATGATATAAATACTATTCTATTTTGTCATTATAATACTATTCTGTTTGATGATGTATAACGCCATGTTATTTATATTTATTTTTGTTTTCTATTATGCTGTTCATTTATTTTATCATTGTTTTTTGCCATGTGTGTTTGGTATATCACCTATGGACATGTCAAGCGACGCTAGCATTTGCTGCCTTCCACCACTCACCACATTTGTTGATCTAGCACACGCATGCGCTGTGGCACGCTGCACTCCCGTCGGTTTTCGGCATCTCCCGCGCCATGTGGACGTCACCATGTGACATCTCCATCGGCCTGATGCCGACGCCAACTGGCGTCTTGCGTTGCCACGGCTGCATGTGCGTCAGGATGGATGGACGATTGTCACGTGAGTGCTGGAATCTCGCACACAGTTGTGATACTAAATAGGCCATTTCCATGGTAACTGGACGCTTCATCTTAGCGGCAATGATACCGCAGCTGGTGCTAGCTGATTTGACCATGTGGGCTCTGTTGTTTTGTTCCATTGGTGGATCACTCCTTTTTATACCCCACTTTCCTGTTTCCCATCACCCCTTGAGAAAGGCAATCCGCCGAAACGATCGTTGGGGAGGGAGCACCAGGTCTTTAGACTCTAATCTGAACAGGCAATATGTGGCAATTTGCTTTATCATTATTGGGCTACTAATGCCCCTCCAATACTTGCACTATGCCACTTTACAACTATGATATGTGATATGCATATTGGCACTATGTTCCATGATATTGCTGTAACTCATTTTTCACATTTCAATTTATATGTGACTGTTCTCAGCTAGGTCTTTGAAATTTGTGCAATAATAAGATATTGATTATCAATATGTATCAAATTTTTGGCACTTGTCCCTGAATAGATTTTTCTATTATACTTATCTGACCTTTGGTTATTCCCCATCCTACATGTGGTATTTGGTCCATTGACATCTATCTCACCCCAGTTTCCCCTACCCTGGCATATTTAATCAATAAAACTTATTTTATACTCAGATTTGTTTTGGGATTATTTTTTCGTAGTTTTTCCTCTTCTTTTGCTTTAGTTATTGCGATTATCCCTTACTTTTGAGTCCTTGCAGCCCACGACAAATTTTGATATGTGATTTTGTCATTTTGTTTTGAGTTGACTTTGTGGGTTTGTTATATTCATGAAGTGGGTATACTGTATGGGTTGTATTATGGCTGTGTGGTTGTATGGCTGTATGTATGTCTATCTGTATGTATGTATGTACAGTGCCTTGTGAAAGTGTTCGGCTCCCTGGAACTTGTCAACCTTTTCTCACATATCATGCTTCAAACATAAAGATACCAAATGTAAATTTTTTGGTGAAGAATCATCAAGTGGGACACAATTGTGAAGTTGAACGAAATTTATTGGTTATTTTAAATTTTTGTGGAAATACAAAAACTGAAAAGTGGGGCGCGCAATATTATTCAGCCCCTTTACTTTCAGTGCAGCAAACTCACTCCAGAAGTTCATTGTGGATCTCTGAATGATCCAATGTTGTCCTAAATGACTACTGATGATAAATATAATCCACCTGTGTGTAATCAAGTCTCCGTATAAATGCACCTGCTCTGTGATAGTCTCAGGGTTCAGTTTGAAGCACAGAGAGCATCATGAAGACCAAGGAACACAACAGGCAGGTCCGTGATATTGTTGTGGAGAAGTCTAAAAGGATTTGGATACAAAATGATTTCCAAAACTTTAAACATCCCAAGGAGCACTGTGCAAGCGATCATATTGAAATGGAAGGAGTATCATACCACTGCAAATCTACCAAGACCCGGCCGTCATTCTAAACTTTCATCTCAAACAAGGAGAAGACTGATCAGAGATGCAGCTAAGAGGCCCATGATCACTCTGGATGAACTGCAGAGATCTACAGCTGAGGAGGGACAGTCTGTCCATAGGACAACAATCAGTCATACACTGCACAAATCTGGCCTTTATGGAAGAGTGGCAAGAAGAAAGCCATTGCTCAGAGATATCCATATAAGTGTCATTTAAAGTTTGCAACAAGCCACCTTGGAGACACACAAAACATGTGGAAGATGGTGCTCTGGTCAGATGAAACGAAAATCGAATGTTTTGGCAATAATGCCAAACGATATGTTTGGAGTAAAGGCAACACAGCTCATCACCCTGAACACACCAACCCCACTGTTAAACATGGTGGTGGCAGCATCATGGTTTGGGCCTACTTTTCTTCAGCAGGGACAGGGAAAATGGTTAAAATTGGTGGAAGATGGATGGAGCCAAATACAGGACCATTCTTGAAGAAAACCTGTTGGAGTCTGCAAAAGACCTGAGACTGGGATGGAGATTTGTCTACCAACAAGAAAATGATCCCAAACATAAAGCAAAATCTACAATGGAATGTTTCACAAATAAACGTATCCAGGTCTTAGAATGGCCAAGTCAAAGTCCAAACCTGAATCCAATCGAGAATCTGTGTAAAGAGATGAAAACTGCTGTTCACAAATGATCTCCATCCAACCTCACTGAGCTCGAGCTGTTTGCCAAGGAAGAATGGGCAAGAATTTCAGTCTCTTGATGTACAAAACTGATAGAGACATACACCAAGCGACTTGTAGCTGTAATCACAGCAAAAGGTGGCGCAACAAAGTATTAAGTTAAAGGGGCCGAATAATATTGCACGTCCCACTTTTCAGTTTTTGTATTTCCACAAAAATGTTAAATAACCAATAAATTTCGTTCAACTTCACAATTGTGTCCCAATTGTTGTTGATTCTTCACCAAAAATTTACATTTGGTATCTTTATGTTTGAAGCATAATATGTGGGAAAAGGTTGAAAAGTTCAAGGGAGCCGAACACTTTCGCAAGGCACTGTTTGTATGCTTGACTGTATGTATGCCTGTATGTATAGCTGTATGTATTGTAAGGCAGCGCTTGTCATCATCCTGGGGAATACTCGCTTCGCTGCGCCAATCAATTCACACTTGCAATGTTTTTTCATTATTTTCACAATGTAGCAGTTTATTACTTCATAAGGCTACTTTCACACTTGCGTTTTTTTGCGCTGCATTTCGAGCGCACATGAAGCGCATTAAAAAAACGCATGCAAACGCTGCAATATTTAGTCGCATCAGCATGCGCATTTCGACAAAAAAATGCAGCGTTTGTCTGCGATTTCATGCGTTTTTGCATGCGTTTGCGTTTTTTTGGCGCATGCGTTTTCTATTTGTCACATTATCATCTCTGCCTCCATCATCTCTGCCTCCATCAGCTGTCTCCATCATCTCTGCCTCCATCATCTCTGGCTCCATCATCTCTGGCTCCATCAGCTGTCTCCATCATCTCTTCCTCCATCATCTCTGCCTCCATCATCTCTGCCTCCATCATCTCTGCCTCCATCATCTCTGCCTCCATCATCTCTGGCTCTATCATCTCTGGCTCCATCATCTCTGGCTCCATCATCTCTGGCTCTATCATCTCTGGCTCTATCATCTCTGGCTCCATCATCTCTGGCTCTATCATCTCTGGCTCCATCATCTCTGCCTCCATCATCTCTGGCTCTATCATCTCTGACTCCATCATCTCTGGCTCCATTATTTACAGAAAAATCGCGTGCGTGCAAAAGCGCTGACGAGCGCAAAGCCATGCGCACGCCAGCGCCCCCATAGACTGCAATGTTATTTTTTGCGCATAGCATGCGCACACGTGCGCACGCGTTTTTTTAAAGCGGTTGGGCGGAAAAAAAATGCATCATGTAGCGTCTGGCGCGTATGGGCGCACACCGGGAAAATGCGCAGCGCACGACAAACGCACATGAACGCGTGCAAGCGCTAGACCCTGCGCCCGCCATGTTAAAGATAGGGGAACATTGCTCATGCGTCCGATAGCGCAAGATGCGCTGCGCAAAAAAACGCAAGTGTGAAAGTAGCCTAAACTCCATGTTTCCGGGTCCACTCCGTGGCCCGCCGACACACATATAAACAGTATTCGTGAGCCAAGTGGCACACAGGCCCACTTGCTCCAGGTACAGCCTCCCGCAAGGTAACAATTGAACAATGTCCATATAAATGTCCATATGACAACGAGTATTACCTTGTCCGGGGTTTGGCTGCTTCAGTCCATTTAGTCCGCCACCACTGCTGCTTTGCGGCTTCCCAGCTGGGGTCTCTAGCCGTCGTTCCCTCTAAGGCTACTGGTATGCCTTCACTCTAACATCCAGCCTTCGCCTTCCAGGGCTCTTCACTACAGTCCATTTGCCTTCCAAGGCCACTAGCATTCACACAGGATCCAGTCTCTGACCTTTCAGGCAGTCAGGCTTCACTCGGCCTCACTAGGCCTCACACAAACGGTGTCCCCCACACAAGGGGAACAGGAACAGGCCTCACGCCTATCACTGACACGGCCCTGTCTCCAATTAAGCAGGGTTTATATACCCTTACACACACACACACACACAGGACATGAGCTGATGTCACAGTCATGTGTTCAGACTTGTGTGTGTAAAAGGACCTGTGTGATGTCACAGTCATGTGACTAGTCAGCTGGGGGGGAAAGGAACATGGACAGTCAAAACACACACACTGAGCCATTAAAGGAATGCCAGCCAAGGGCTGCATTACATATCCCCCCCCTCTGTTCAAACTTGTGGGGTTGAACACATAATATATCCAATCACCTCAACCCACAGTTCACACAGAGACTATGTACTTGTCCATTGCTCTGTTCAGCCCCCGGAATATTAGTCAATGACATTCGCTCATTCCTTAGGGACCTACCATCTGTCATTGTCACAGACTTCGTCCAGTCACATTTCCGGGTCGTAACCTTGTCAGGTCTCCCCCCCGCTCCCAGCGGTCAATCGTAACCTTGTCAGTTCTTGCCTGGGTATCTAAGGTCCGGTTAGACTTCGTACTGTCCCGTACTCTATCGGGTCGTCTGTATGGGCCTCTCAAACCTGAGTTACTGGAGGTCTCACAACCTCTAAACCCACGCCCACTACCCTCAGGACGTCTTGAAAGGTCCCTAACTTCAGCCTTAGCTGTTCTGTTTTTTTTAGGGGGCCCTTTCTCTGTCGGGTCTCACTATTCTTAGACGGCTGCCATCTTCTGCTGCTCAGATGATGCTGTCTATCTACTCGCTGTCTAGCGAGATTCAATTTGTTCTTACTCTCGCAGGTAGGTCACACGGTACGCCACCAGCATGCGCACATATTCCAGACTTTCTTCCGTTCCTATAGCGTAGAATGACACCATGCCGTCTTCATCTGGTATCCAGTCCCGACAATCACGTGGACTGCTTACTTTCACCACACCAGACTTCTTCACCATCATCTGCATGGCTCGACCATTTCTCCCAATCAGCTTTCTCACCAGAACATGAGGCACCGGTATGACCTTTTCCGCAGACTGTGAGCTTTTTCTCATAAGCTTCAGTTGCTAATGGCTTGTTCTGTCTTCAACCGGAGAAACCGCTTTGAGCGAATACATCGCCAGTGCATGTCACTTAGGATTGCCACCCTCTTCACTGTAAACTTCGGTCGTGGACAAGACCACCAGTTGTTTAGCTCCTGAGGTCGAGTACACCTTACAGGCTCCACGGCCTTCTTAAAACGCTTCATGCACAGACTCACGGGTGCAGTTCATCTCTCAAGTCCTCGGGTACATCTACGGAGGCACTTGTACCGACACGTTTCGGTCTCACCAGTGGTTTCCAGGACGATCAACCAGCTCAGGGTTCAGGGACAAACTGACTTTCAGCTTCTTCCCCCTTTACGCTTCTTCTGAGCTGACTCACAGCTACAAATTCGCAAATTTTTTCCCTCCCCATTTTATTTAAAACCCCACACCGCCCCC
>JARQOD010001138.1:0-35907 GCA_033576555.1 Oophaga sylvatica | reverse complement strand
TAGAATACATATATATATATATATACATGTCATTGTGACATATATATATACATATATGTATAGTTTATACACTTCTACATAGTAAAATATCCTCTGATTCAATTGCCCGGTAAAGCCGGCTTCAGTGAAAAGACAGAAGCACCCGACATGAAATGACACTTGGTGTACATAGGGTTAACCATGTCTTTTCATGTCGTTTGCTATCTGATTTGCACAAACAATTAAATCAGTCTATGTGTGCAAAATTTCACACCTGTAGGGGTTAATTAAAGGTGTAAATTCGTTGTAAAAAAAACGGACTTTTTTGCTACGAATTTACACCTTTAATTAACCCCTACAAGTGTGAAATTTTGCACACATAGTCTGATTTAATTGTTTGTGCAAATTAGATAGCAAAGGACATGAAAAGACATGGTTAACCCTATGTACACCAAGTGTCATTTCATGTCGGGTCATAGGTCATAGGTGTTCGGTCTGGATGCCGAACTTTACTGTTCGGGTTCGCCCATCTCTACTTGCAAAATCACCAATCTATAGCACTAGCTTCTCCAAGAGCAGTTCTCCTAATCACAGCTCTGACTATCCTGAGCTATGTGCTTGTTCAAGTGCCATTATCTCTATATGTACCGTAAATACAGTGATAGCAGTGTACATTATAAAAGAAATCACTAATAGCTGAATGTGTTACAGCAGAACTTTATAGTTCTACTAATACTATAACTCAGCCTATCCTATCAGAAACAAAGAAGTAAAGAGCAACATAGCTCTGACCTGCTCCAGAGACAAATTGAGAATATTTCTTTAATTGTAACCACAACAATACCAGCACATTAAAAAGTTGTTGTTGTCCAATGTCCATATAGTACTATATTATGCTAAACAGTGGCCAGAGACCGCCATACCATGCCACAATAGTCCCATAGTTTGTTTTCATAGGACAGTGCGATTCTGTGCCTGCACACAGCCATATACTTTGCATAAAGTACCATATTCTACCTGCAAGAACCAAATTGTGTGTTTGCAGTCCTACAATGAGCCTATATTGCACCCAATAAACTACACATTAGACCCAAATTAGAGTAATACTTGCCCATGTACATAGATGCCAGAGAGAACCACGTTTGTAAGTTACTGTGTATAACAACGCACATTATTCCATATTGTGCCCTGTTTGATTGATCTGATTCCTAACTGAAGGTGGTTTTCCAATCCTTAAAGAAAACTTCAAACTTGCTCCAAATAGTAAAACATAATCTAATATATTCATGTTTTACCCTTACCCTCCTGTGCTGCTGGCCACAGGACCAACCGTGTGTTGCTTTCCATTGTGCTTGACAGCAGTGATTGGCTGCCTGAGTGACATGGCATTCAATCGACCTCAAAGCATGGTTAACAACTCCTGAAGGTTCTCAGCTCCCAAACTTTCATGAATGGGCTAATCTCTAAATCCCACCCTTGCCCACTCAAATTGTATAAAATATAGACATGCGGACCCTCGATTTTACCTGATCCGTAGACCATATTGTTTTATATCCATTCAGGAGTTAGGAACACTCTGGCACAACAAGATACTTCTCTTTTATATCCTAAATATGCATGCATGCTAATATTCTGTTACTTTTGATGATGCCAAACCCTATATAGATTTGTATAATCATTGGGTCACATGGCAAAACAAAAATAGGGACAAAGTCAAGTTTGACACCAAATCAGACAAATTCACATTTAGGAGAATCAAAGAACAATCAGACTAATGATCTGTTGAGACTGGGTACACCTTTAGAATACATATAGCCAGTGGCACAACATAAATCTTTTACACGTCAATGCAAAGTCAATAACATGGCCCTCTATAATTGAAAATAAAAATAGTTTGCGCACATAAAAACTACAAGACACAAAAGGATCTGTAGAAAAATAGGAATATGCATGTGTCAAATGGAAAACAATACATAAATTCAGACGCACTCTGTAGAACAGTTTGAGATGCAGATGTAATAATACAGTAATAAATAAATATTGCACTAAGACCCGTGAGAAAAAGGTGATGAGAAAAGCCTGTAGTCTATTATGTAGTAAACCCCAAACCAAAGGACTAAATAGTCATAATACGCATAAGGTATTTATTTATATGGGTATTAATATGGACAAACCCTGAAAAAGTAAAAGAGGTCCTCTTTTAACGATGGAGCAGAAAAACGCTGCAGAAATCCTAAAAAACCTTTTATGCAGAAAGGTCAGAAGAAATTGACACTGTCCCGCCGGTGACAGCTCAGATGAATGAGTATTAGTGGTGCACTGTGGAGAAAATAGTCCTGTTTGCACAGGTTTTACCTGACAACCCCGATGGGTCACTTGCAATAGAAAGTCAAATTTCAGCCTCCTCTGGCCTGCTGACAACCCGATGGGTCACTTGCAGTAGAAAGTCCGACTTCAGCCTCCTATGGCCCGCAGACGAAACTTACATCCGTTGATGAAAGCCGGTGATCTCTGGCCTCCGTGGCCAGATCAGGAACGCCGGCTGATGATGTTGAATCCTCACTAGGAAGAAGGATGTGGGCAGGACCTGTTGGTAAACTAGCCTGCCTCAAGCACAGTAGTACACAAAATCGCAATATCTAACTGTCCCTCAGAGTGAGCAGAGTAGCGTTCTGTCCCTAACTGAGTTCACAGCACAGTGACGCTAAAATGGCTGCGGCGCCTTTTATAGTGCATTCTGACATCATTTCAGCAGCCAATCACAGCCATGCCATTAGTTAAGATGACCGCAGCATTACAGGATGTGCCCACACTTCATAAGATTCATCATTGGCTGACTAACATCACATTGCCTCTCAAAGAATTATGGGAACTTCCGATTCCGGTATACGATATTGAAAAAGTATCGGAATTAAGTATCGGAATTCCGATAACGCGAATATCGGCTGATACCCGATACTTGCGGTATCGGAATGCTCAACACTATCCGTGACTTATTGACCAATTATTTTGTTTCCCCTGCTGGTGCTATTCCTTGGCAAGAGAGGCCATAGCTATGTAGTGTGTTTTATGTTATATGATACCATAAACTTACTTGTGATTCATCAATTCATGGAAGAGTGTAATTATTTTATGTCCACTTGACCCTACTTTAGACAGGACATAACATATAACAATAATCACGGACAACCAATGTCACTTCACTAATTTTACTCATTAGTGTATTTTTTGGAGCCTTTTAGAGGCTCATATGTTTTGTAAACCGGACCAACATGTCCAAAGATAACAATACAATATTTAGAACATTGTCAATATGAAAAAATAAAAATCTATAACTTACATACAAAAAAAGCTTATTACAGCTACAATTGCTGGTAGCTTGGTGGTGGTGAGGATGGAGGGCCAGGTTGTGTGTTAGGCCTTCCACTATCTGCAACCTGTGTTTGACCTTGAGCTGGTGCAGAAACTAACGTACCAGCTGGGTTACTGGCTGCATCCTGATGGCCTTGTGGGTAGGGGTACATAGGGAATTGATGCTCATAGTCATATTGATATGACTGAGCAGTACCAGAATGACCCCCAATATGCCCATGTCTAACATATCCATGTTGTGGCCAGCCAACAACATTGGGTATGTTAGAGTGGGCATATTGTGCATGGCCACTCTGTCCCATGGCTTGGAGCTGGGTAGCTCCGTAGTGTGAAGGAGCTGCAGTAGGATGAGGAGGAGGAGTTGGGTTCTGTTGGACACAAGGAGGAGGATGATGATGAGGAGGAGGATCAGAGGCTGAAGCAGATTATGAGGGCTGGGGTCCAAACAACCTTAAGACATTTTCAGGACCAACCTGCCATCTTTCTAGATAATCTAGTAGGTTGCTTGGATCATTAGGCGCTGTTCCAGCATCCACAACAATCTGAAGTCCGCCTCTGATCCGCAGTCTGTGCTGTCTTGGAATAGCCCGGAGGTAACGGGCCAGACTGCGGGAAAATGCCTCCTCCCCATCATCATTTGCTACACTGGACAAATAGTCCAGAACTCCTCGGTCCACCTGCCTCCTTGTCACAGAACCCACTCCTTCTCGTCGCCGCCTACCTCGCCTTGTGCGTTGGGAAGGAGGAGGAGACACATCCTGAGGCCTATTAGGGCTGCTGCTCTGAGGTAGGTCCTCATGTTCCGGCTGCTGGCTTTGTGACTCCTCAGCTCCTGCAGCTGCTGGTGGTGCTGCTTGGGTGGAACCACATGCTGCAGAGGAAGGGCCTGCCTCCTCTGGCCCATCACCAACGGGGTCTATAACCACTTCGGAGTCCGACCCCGTCTCCCTCTCAGTTAGGTTAGACTCCGTCCTAGAAAGGAAAGAAAAAAAACATTTAAAAGGCAGCAAATAACCAAGTTTGCCATGAAAGTCGTTCAACAGACATGCACTTACGGTCGCAGATCCATCACAGGCGCAAGGAAGTTGAGGTGATCAAAATATAGGTACTTCCTCTTCTTAGAAGCTGAAGCCCCACTACGATCCCTCATCTGCCTCTCCCTCCGGTAGCAGTCCCGACAGCTGCGCCACCGCCTTGTCACATCTGTCACTACAAATTTAATACCAGCATAACGGTTATTATGACTGATATGTATTTATTAACCAAAAAAAAACATCTGGAACACTCAACATTTAAATAGTGGTCATGTGTGATGGGATTTAGAATATTACAAGACATCAACATACAACCAGAAGTGTCCATGTTATAAGCACTAAGATACATTTACAAAACTGCTTGGCCCTTTACAAAACGCCTCAATACATTTGAATTTTAGGACCTAGACACTACATCTGAGGTGAAGGGGAGTAAAAAATTTTGTAGTCAATAAATGACGAAGCATCGATTATATTTTAATATACATGGATATTGTTTGTGAACACACACATCAATGTGTAGTTTTAAATATGAAGAGTTAGAGAATGCTGAATTTTAAAGATAATTTAAACACATATGCCTACATTATTAGTTTGTTCAGAACATTTTTTTTAAAAAAAAGATCAGTTACATGTCGTACTTACTAATACGCTCTTGGTCCTCCCTTGATCTCTGCTGATAGTCTGGGAAAATGTGTTCATATATTCTTTGCCATGCAGCCTCTTTGCGCGTCCGATTACTGTAATTGGGATAGCGCTGGTCCCACAATTCAGGCCTCTCCTGCACCAAAACTATCAGGAGTTCCACATTGATGTGGCTAGATGCCATGTTTTTGGACTCCGTGTAGGCGTTCTTCCTGTTTTTTTTTAAGATGTGCTTAGCTAATTAGCATGTAAAGGCTTCCTGAGAATTTCAAAGGCAGTTTCCTGTCACCTGGAAAAGTTGTGCGATTTCATCGCAACTCGCACGTGCGGTCCGTTTGTAATCCCACTTTTCATCGCACCCATAGACTTGCATTGGCGATAGTCGACCTACAATCGGTGACAATCGCAGCATGCTGCGATTGCACTCGCACGTTTAAATCGGACCACAAAAAATCGGATGCTGGGACCTACTCCATAGATTAATATTGGTTCGACTGCAAAGCGATATTTCATCGCTTTCTAGTGGTACGATTTAGTCGCCAGTGTGACCTCAGCCTAAGGAAGTTTATTTGAACTGGTAAATAACGGTAGCATGGCCGAGCCATCTAAGGCGCTGGATTTAGGCTCCAGTCTCTTTCGAGACGTGGGGTCAAATCACTTCTGCCAGTGTAATAATGTTTTGAACATTTTCTTTTGATTTTGCTAACAGACAAGTTAGAATGTGCTGTAATCTTCTTTTGCATTTGTATGAGTGTGTGCTTTTCTGTTTAGAAAAAGCCAGTTGATAGAATTTTGCTGTGTTTAGAGTTTTGCGCATTTTCCAACATTCACAAGTTTTAAATACAGTCAAATGTACTCGTGTGCTTATGAGGCGTGGGTTCAAATCCCACAGATGTTAGTAAGGAGAGAATTTGAAAATCTATTGAATTTATTCTTAATACTTTGCTAAAAGTGAAATTAGCATGTGCTTTAATCTACTTTTGTATATGTATGTGTGCTTTTCTGTTGAGGAAACAATAGTTTCTAAAATCATTGTTTTTTCCTATTATTTAGATATATGCCCATTTTCCAACAATCACAAGTCTTAAATGTAAATCCCTTACTCTAAGGAAGCTTAACTGAACAAATAAATAACGGTATCATTGTCGAGCGTCTATGGAACTGGATTTAGGTTCCAGTCTCTTCCGAGGTGTGAGTTCAAGTGTCAATAAAATGATGTTTTGAAAAACTTTTGAACATATTCTTTTGATTTTGCTAACAGACAAGTTATAATGTGCTTTAATCTTCTCTTGCATTTGTATGAGTGTTTGCTTTACTGTTTAGGAAACGACAGTTGGTACAGTAATTCCTTTTCCTTGTGTTTAGAGACTGTCACTTTTTCGAAAAAATGCAAGTTTTAAATATGGTCAAATTAACTATTCTTACTCTAAGGAAGTTTATTTGAGCAGTTTAAAAAAAGGTAGCAAGGCCAAGCGGTATAAAGCGCTGGATTTAGGCTCCATTCTTTTCTGAGGTGTGGGCACAAATCCCACTCCTGCCAGTATAATGATGTTTTGAAAACCTTTTGAACATATTCTTTTGATTTTGCTAACAGACAAATTAGAATGTGCTTTAATCTTCTTTTGCATTTGAATGAGTGTGTGCTTTACTGATTTGGAAATGACAGTTGTTAGAATCATTGCTTTTTCCTTGTGTTTAGAGACTTGCACTTTTTCCAAAAATGCAAGTTTTATACATGGTCAAATGTACTACTCTTACTCTAAGGAAGTTTATTTGAACAATTAAAAACGGGTAGCATGGCCGAGCGGTCAAATACGCTGGATCAAGGCTCAAGTCTCTTCGGAGGCGTGGGTTCAAATCCCACTGCTGCCAGAATAGTGACGTTTTGAAAACCTTTAGAACCTAGACTTTTGATTTTTCTAACAGACAAATTATAATGTTCTTTAATCTTCTTTTGCATTCATATGAATGTGTGCTTTACTATTTAGTAAACGACAGTTGGTAGAATCATTGCTTTATCCTTGTGTTTAGAGACTTGCACTTTTTCCAAAAATGCAAGTTTTAAATATGGTGAAATGTACTACTCTTACTCTAAGGAAGTTTATTTGAACTGGTCAATAACGGTAGCATGGCTGAGCCATCTAAGGCGCTGGATTCAGGCTCCAGTCTCTTTTGAGGCGTGGGGTCAAATCACTTCTGCCAGTGTAATAATGTTTTGAACATTTTCTTTTGATTTTGCTAACAGACAAGTTAGAATGTGCTGTAATCTTCTTTTGCATTTGTATGAGTTTGTGCTTTTCTGTTTAGAAAAAGCCAGTTGATAGAATTTTGCTGTTTTTAGAGTTTTGCGCATTTTCCAACATTCACAAGTTTTAAATACAGTCAAATGTACTTGTGTGCTTATGAGGCGTGGGTTCTAATCCCACAGATGTTAGTAAGGAGAAATTTTGAAAATCTATTGAATTTATTCTTAATACTTTGCGAAAAGTCAAATTAGCATGTGCTTTAATCTACTTTTGTATATGTATGTGTGCTTTTCTGTTGAGGAAACAATAGTTTCTAAAATCATTGTTTTTTCCTATTATTTAGATATATGCCCATTTTCCAACATTCACAAGTCTTAAATGTAGACAAATGTAAATCCTTTACTCTAAGGAAGCTTAACTGAACAAATAAATAACGGTGCCATTGTCGAGCAGGCTATGGAACTGTATTTAGTTTCCACTCTCTTCCGAGATGTGAGTTCAAGCGTCAATAAAATGATGTTTTGAAAAACTTTTGAACATATTCTTTTGATTTGCTAACAGACAAGTTATAATGTGCTTTAATCTTCTCTTGCATTTGTGTGAGTGTTTGCTTTACTGTTTAGGAAACGACAGTTGGTACAGTCATTGCTTTTTCTTGTGTTTAGAGACTGTCACTTTTTAAAAAAAATTCAAGTTTTAAATATGGTCAAATTAACTACTCTTACTCTAAGGCCGGGATCACACATGCGAGTAAATCGGCCGACACTCGCATGTGAAATCCCAGCTCTGGCGCCGGCACTTAGGAGTGGAGTGTGCGGCTGCATATAAATACATGGAGCCGCTCGCTCCACTCCCGAGTGCCGGCGCCAGAGCTGGGATTTCACATGCGAGTCTCGGCCGATTTACTCGCATGTGTGATCCCGGCCTAAGGAAGTTTATTTGAGCAGTTTAAAAAAAGGTAGCAAGGCCAAGCGGAATAAAGCGCTGGATTTAGGCTCCAGTCTCTTCTGAGGTGTGGGCACAAATCCCACTCCTGCCAGTATAATGATGTTTTGAAAACCTTTTGAACATATTCTTTTGATTTTGCTAACAGACAAATTAGAATGTGCTTTAATCTTCTTTTGCATTTGTATGAGTGTGTGCTTTACTGTTTTGGAAACGACAGTTGTTAGAATCATTGCTTTTTCCATGTGGTTAGAGACTTGCACTTTTTCCAAAAAATGCAAGTTTTATATATGGTCAAATGTACTACTCTTATTCTAAGAAAGTTCATTTGAACAATTGAAAAAGGGTAGCATGGCTGAGTGGTCTAAGGTGCAGGATTAAGGCTCCAGTCTCTTCGGAGGCATGGGTTCAAATCCCACTGCTGCCAGAATAGTGATGTTTTGAAAACCTTTAGAACCTAGACTTTTGATTTTGCTAACAGACAAATTATAATGATCTTTAATCTTCTTTTGCATTCATATGAGTGTGTGCTTTACTGTTTAGTAAACGACAGTTGGTAGAATCATTGTTTTATCCTTGTGTTTAGAGACTTGCACTTTTTTTTAAAAAAATGCAAGTTCTAAATATGGTGAAATGTACTACTCTTACTCTAAGGAAGTTTATTTGAACTGGTAACTAACAGTAGCATGGCTGAGCGGTCTAAGGCGCTGGATTTAGGCTCCAGTCTCTTTCGAGGCGTGGGTTCAAATTCCAGTGTAATAATGTTTTGAACACTTTCTTTTGATTTTGCTGGTGTACAATAATAAATTATATAGTGGTACCGTGTTAGCCAGAAAAATCGATGTGAATACTTTTCCGTCCAATTATGACAAGAGCATTCTTAAGGTGATACCTTTATTGGCTAACCAGAAAATTATATGTTCGCTAGCTTTCAGAGCTCAAAGGCTCCTTCTTCAGGCAAGATTACATTCCAAATGTAATCTTGCCTGAAGAAGGAGCCTTTGAGCTCTGAAAGCTAGCGAACATATAATTTTCTGGTTAGCCAATAAAGGTATCACCTTAAGAATGCTCTTGTCATAATTGGACGGAAAAGTATTCATTTTGATTTTGCTAAAAGACAAGTTAGAATGTGCTGTAATCTTCTTTTGCATTTGTATGAGTGTGTGCTTTTCTGTTTAGGAAAAGACAGTTGATAGAATTTTGCTGTGTTTAGAGTTTTGCTCATTTTCCAACATTCACAAGTTTTAAATACAGTCAAATGTACTTGTGTGCTTAAGAGGAGTGGGTTCAAATCCCACAGATGTTAGTAAGGAGAGATTTTAAAAATCTATTGAATTTATTTTTAATACTTTGCTAAAAGTCAAATTAGCATGTGCTTTAATTTACTTTTGTATATGTATGAGTGTGTGCTTTTCTGTTTAGGAAACAATAGTTTCTAAAATCATTGTTTTTTCCTATTATTTAGATTTATGCCCATTTTCCAACATTCACAAGTCATAAATGTAGTCAAATGAAAATCACTTACTCTAAGGAAGATTAACTGAACTAATAAATAACGGTATCATTGTCGAGCGGTCTATGGAACTGGATTTAGGTTCCAGTCTCTTCCGAAATGTGAGTTCAAGTGTCAATAAAATGATGTTTTGAAAAACTTTTGAACATATTCTTTTGATTTTGCTAACAGACAAGTTATAATGTGCTTTAATCTTCTCTTGCATTTGTATGAGTGTGTGCTTTACTGTTTAGGAAACGACAGTTGGTACAGTCATTGCTTTTCCTTGTGTTTAGAGACTGTCACTTTTTCGAAAAAATGCAAGTTTTAAATATGGTCAAATTAACTACTCTTACTCTAAGGAAGTTTATTTGAGCAGTTAAAAAAAAGGTAGCAAGGCAAAGCGGTATAAAGCGCTGGATTTAGGCTCCAGTCTTTTCTGAGGTGTGGGCACAAATCCCACTCCTGCCAGTATAATGACGTTTTGAAAACCTTTTGAACATATTCTTTTGATTTTGCTAACAGACAAATTAGAATGTGCTTTAATCTTCTTTGCATTTGTATGAGTGTGTGCTTTACTGATTTGGAAACGACATTTGGTAGAATCATTGTTTTATCCTTGTGTTTAGAGACTTGCACTTTTTTAAAAAAAATGCAAGTTTTAAATATGGTGAAATGTACTACTCTTACTCTAAGGAAGTTTATTTGAACTGGTAAATAATGGTAGCACACACACATTTTCGAGATGTGTGTTCAAATTCCAGTGTAAGAATGTTTTGAACATTTTCTTTTGATTTTGCTAACAGACAAGTTAGAATGTGCTGTAATCTTCTTTTGCATTTGTATGAGTGTGTGCTTTTCTGTTTAGGAAAAGACAGTTGATAGAATTTTGCTGTGTTTAGAGTTTTGCTCATTTTCCAACATTCACAAGTTTTAAATACAGTCAAATGTACTTGTGTGCTTATGAGGCGTGGGTTCAAATCCCACAGATGTTAGTAAGGAGAGATTTTAAAAATCTATTGAATTTATTCTTAATACTTTGCTAAAAGTCAAATTAGCATGTGCTTTAATCTACTTTTGTATTGTTATGGAAATTTAATTAGGATAAATCTATCCTGAAGTGTTTGTTGGTGCTGTTCCCAATTTTCTATTAAATGTCTTTTTGAGCACTCAGAACGAAATGAGGACTGTCCACAACGGAAGTGTCAGTATAACAGTTCGTCAAGACCACACATTTATTATTCATTCAAGGTTTTATACGTTTAGAAAAATGGGCTGGTTAGTCAATTAACATACAATTAAAAGCTGCTAGATTATTGGCTGTTCTAGTGTAAGTATGATAATTATGATAATTATGATAAAAGGGCTGAAGTTGCAGATTTATTGTTTTTTGTTCTGATGATGGCAAGGTGTAAGTCATTCCGAATAAGAGACCTGTATATGGAAGTAAATATACTGATGATTAATGGCTTTCTGTTGCCATTAATCATCAGTATATTTACTTCCATATACAGGTCTCTTATTCGGAATGACTTACACCTTGCCATCATCTTTGGTTATAGATATGTATCCCCTTGGTATGACTGCCATATGACTGCGGTATGAGTGTTTCCACCAGACTCTCTATGTTTCTCTATGTACTTCCTTATCTGTTTCTCACATTCTGGCATCACAGGCTTTTCCTCTATTTAGCGCATGCGCTGCTTCCTGGTGACTTCTGCTTTTGCGTGTCAGTGGACGCGATATGCGTTCCACTGCACGCATGCGCAGTTGGTCACAGAGGTGCAGAAACGTCTGCACCTCTTACAGACTTGGCTCACGCCCAGATTGCTTACAGGCTTGACTTGCGTCCGGATTACTTCCGGCAAGACGTTTTTCTGACGGACACAGCTGTTGCTTCTATCTGATGCCACTGATATTAACACTTCGGCTTGACCCACACTTCCTATGAGCAGGGCTGGGCGTAACGTTTGGAGCAGTGTCTCCTTGTCCTAGTCTCCCGTTCTCTCATGCCTTTATATGAGGTCTTTCTGAGGTAATTATTTTCTGTACGCTGTACATCGTTGGTATATTTACCTTGTTATTTGGCTCTTGATTCTTTTTTTTCATAAGTTCTTACTTACAGGGGTCAGTCCCTTCATGGATCTTATTCTCAGCATGGTGTCTATATTGTCTGCACTAGTATATATTTCTCAGGTTTATTATAGCTGTAATGAATTAATTACTTGTTCATGAACATATTCTGTTTTGGCATTGATTATTATTCCTTTTGTATTACTACTATTTTCTTTTTCATTATTGCAATTGTATTGCTTTATGTGTTATGTTATAATACCCTAGTTATGAGTACAGGCGGTTCTCTCAGGACTGGAGTCACTTTGCTTTTATATATGTTTTATTGCACTTTTTGTATGAACCAATAAAATTTGATATCATTGCATTTATTATCATTTGGTTGAGTGTGCATTACTACGGTAGCTCTTTTCTTCTTATATTGATTGTTATTTTTCTACCGATTTGCACCTCCCTATTCCATTTGTTATTATTTGATGCGCCCATCCCCCTTACATTCATATGATTTCGCAGCCTCCATTTCATTGGAGACTTTTCCTTATGTTGGGCAGCACACGTTCTATCATAAACGTATCTAATATTGTTTGATCTTATATTGATTTTCTTTTATTTTTTTGCTTCTTATCTTTCAGATTTATTGTTTTTTGGTTTGGAATTTCACACAATTTTTAATTCTGGTTTGTTTTTTTTGTTTGGTGTGGTTACTAGCCGTCATGGATTGGGACACTCGTGAAGCAGCTTGGCAGGCTCAGTCATGTAGTATTTTTTCCTCTATTGATTCGGTGGCCCCTAGCTCAGATTTTTCACAATTGACTACAGATTTAATCGCGTCTCATAAGACGGGTATCAGGCTATGGTGGAACATTCGGAGTCTTGAGGAGTATATTAAAATGAATATTGTACCGAGGGGCCTTAGGGTTCCCATTTACCCTGCATGGGAACCATCCTCCAGTTTTCGTATCACATGGGAGCAATGCTTAATGCGGTGTTCGAATATCATCATGAACATGCTACTTGAGCATGATAGAGAATTGCTTGCTACCACCAAAAAAAAGATTAAAGAATTAGAAACAAGATTGTCATCATTTGATGAGGCCACACAGGTTCAACCATTTAAGCTTAAACTTAAAGATATTTTGGATAAATTTGATATAGATATTACTCGCTGTCAAAAATCAAAGTTTTTAAGGGACCGTAGTGACTTTGAATCACAGAGGGCGTTTCATTGGAAACATCAAGGTAGTCAAAGGGTTACACCCCCTATTATCAAATCAGGTCAGGGTTTACGTGAGACTGTCCAGGCCAATGAGCAAACCTCGGGTAGCGATTTTTTATCATCAGCCGAAAGCGAGCTGGACGCCGGACGAGAAGGGGCCATAGACACAAGCCGCACTCTCGCCAGGACTACCAGATACAGAGGTCGGAGATTCACACCACAGAACCAGCGCAAGAACACCCGACGCTAGGTCTCCATGAAGAGTGGTTGACTGTGTCATCGGATCAACAGGTAACAAATGATGGCTTGCACGTGATTAATCTTTCGGATCATGTACTAACTTCCGATGAATTATCAGTGCTTAAAAAAGGACTTACTTTCTCTCCAGTACAATCTCTGGATAAATTTACTCTCATTAAAGATTTATATCTTTTTTGTAGGAGCTTGGTCTTAAAAGTACTACATCTAAGACCTCAGTTATTGGACAACAATGATGATTTCGACTCAACGGATAGACAGGTTTTACGTGACTTGCTTGATCTTCTTCAGGAGAATCAAGTCACTAGTGGTAAGCATCTGTTTCCGAACAGAAACAAATCACATGCAACTCCACCATTTTCTTTAGTCCTAGCTATACGCATATTTTTTGAACTGGTTAAGAAAGATATACTTTCTCTATCCTCTTCTTGTCCCCTCACTAAAAATCTAAATTCTGCTGAAAGAGCGGCAGTTCAAACTCTAAAATCTAATTCATCTTTTATCATTAAGGAGGCGGACAAGGGGGGGAATGTGGTCTTGTGGCCACATGCACTTTACTTGGAGGAAGCACATCGGCAATTAGGCAATACTAGATATTATCGCAAATTACCATCTGACCCTACGGGTATTTTTTCGGTTAAGCTTAGAAAGATATTGGACAAGGCCAAGGATTTGGGTATCATTAATAATCAAGAGCACACTTTTATGTGGGTGGAACATCCCATTACTCCCACATTTTATATGTTACCCAAAGTCCATAAGAACGTTAAGAAACCACCTGGACGTCCAATTGTGGCCAGCATTGGCAGTCTCTGTGAAAAGATCTGCATATATGTTGATTTTTTTCTACAACCGCTTGTTAAAGAGTTACCATCCTTTGTTCAAGATACGTCACATTTTGTTAGGATTTGTCAGGGGATGCAGATTTCTACGGGTAATATCCTTGTGACTTGTGATGTAGAATCTCTGTATTCTAATATAGGGCATGAAGTGGGCAGTATGGCGGTCATGTATTTCTTTGACCAAGTATCTAACTCTGATCGAATGCACGACTCCTTGATTTTGGATCTACTTAAATTCGTGTTAACACACAATTTTTTTCTGTTTGATCGTTCTTTCTATTTACAAACGTCAGGAGTGGCGATGGGAGCACGCTGTGCTCCGACCTTTGCCAACCTTTTTTTAGGTTGGTGGGAGGCGACGGTGTTCTCTTCCGCCTCTTTCAAGAATTATGTCCGATATTGGTCTCGATATATCGACGACATATTCTTTGTCTGGACAGGATCTGTTGAGGATTGTCAGGAATATATTTCTGATTTAAATCAAAATGCTTTGAATATTATTCTTACGCATCATATCTCCTCTGTGTCTGTCACTTTTCTAGATCTTGAGGTCAAAATTGAGACTAATTCCATCAATACGACACTTTTTCGGAAACCGACGGCTACGAATAGTCTTTTGGACTATCATAGTTTCCATCCGCCACACATAAAGAGGGGTGTACCATTGGACAATTTTTAAGAGTCAGAAGAAATTGTTCTTCCGACTCGGACTTCTCACGTGAAGCTTCAAATCTGACTAATCGCTTTAGAACGAGGGGTTATCCACACGGTACTATTTCTGCCGCCTATCAACGTGCCAAGAATTCGACACAGAATTCCCTTCTAACTTCTAAGGCAAAGATGTGTGATAATAAACCTAGATTCATTACTAAATATAATACTCACTGGAATCAAATTCGAAATATTCTAACCAAACACTGGAGTATTTTATCCATGGACATACAGACTTCAAGGGTTATTAGCGAACAACCACTTTTGACCGCAAGACGTGCGCCTAACCTTAAAGACATCCTTACTAAAAGCCATTATGAGAGGCAGACAATACGTTTGAACCGGGGCATTACTCTCTGTAAGGTTCTTTGTACATGTTTCTTGAAACTCAGTTTTTCCGTCGGCCATTTTGCTTTCTGTCTTGCTGCAGCTATCTTGCCCTCAGTCAATATGGAGTTTCCAGCTTTCATGTTCCCGCCCTGATTCTCTCCCTCTTGCTTCTTAAGCAGCCTCAGCTGAGCAATCAGTGCTTCAGAATCAAGCCTGCAGTGAGCCTGTGACCTGACTCCTGGAAAACCTTGGACTTTGTACTCCAGCTATTTCCTACTGAGGAACTTTGGAACACTTGTGGACTCTGGAAACCTGCTATTTGATAAATCCACGTTTGCATGGAATTACGGTAACAGAGAAGAGATCCTGAACCTGTTGTGGAGAGTTATTGCTGAGCTTAAGTTACTCTGGCCTGCTGTGTCTCCTGCTTCTGTACCTGCAAACTGTGTGACCATTTTTGCCACTTGTATGAAGTAATACAAGTCCTTCTATATCAAACCTGTGTCTCATGTGTTTTCCTCGCACCCAAGCACAAGACGCTATATGAACTGTACACCATACATTACAAGATTCTGAAGCCAAACGTTAGTGTCTGCTGGGTCTGGGAAGGCTGTGTCTGCTGTGACTGTGGATATCAGATGTCCGGTTATACTTTCTGTGATGACAGTGGTTGTGACTTCTCACAACCATTCCAGGTGAGCAATTCCCTTAATTTTACTCTGCAGTGTTACCACAGGTAAACACTATTGTTTTTTTTTTTTTTTTCTCTTCTCCTTCCAGTACTCCTGTCTTAAAAGATCTGGAAGATGGAGGCTCGCATAAAGGAGCTTTGCGGAGTGACTGATACAATCCTTGCAGATATACAGACTATAAAGACCCGTTTTGCAAACCTACAGGACCTCACTAATCACAATTTGCAAGTGTTTGGACAAACTACCCAGGATTTACGAGCCAGGATTGAGGTTCTAGAGGAACGAGTCCAGGCTCCTGCCATAACCCCGAGTTCTGGGATTCCCAAGTTACCCCCTTTTCATTTTGGCGGTGAACGTGAGAAATTCAGGGGATTTATTAACCAATGCAATCTTTTTTTTTCTGCACATGCTTCACAATTTCCCACTGAACGATCTAAAGTGCTTACTATAATCATGTTGCTTACCAACAAGGCTTTGATGTGGGCAAACCCTCTGATTGAGACTGAGGATGAATGTTTGGATCATCTTGATGCTTTCATTTCAGCCATGGGGCAGGTGTTTGATGACCCCAATCGAGGTGCAACAGCTGAAGCAGCCATGTTAACTTTGCGCCAAGGTAAGCGCTCAGTAGCCGAATATGCCTTGGATTTCAGGAGATGGGCCCTCGATACCACTTGGGACAGTTCCGCCAAAAAATCTATTTTTCGAAAAGGGTTGTCTCCACTGATTAAGGATGAACTTGCTCGTGCCGACCCTCCCACTGCGTTAGGTGACTTTATTAACTACTGCATCCGTATTGATGCTCGTCTGACTGAACGCAGGCAAGAGAGATGGTTCGAAAGTAATCGCACTAACCTTTTCCTACCTTCCTCCCCAGCTAAGGAACCTTTGAGTAGGATCACACGGGAACCTGAACCTGAACCCATGCAGGTGGACTCTTTACAAAGACGGGTTAGTGATGCACGCAAAGAACATCGTTTAAAGGAAAATCTATGTTTCTACTGTGGTAAGTCAGGACACTTCATTATAAACTGCCCCAGCCGTTCTCGTAAGACTACTGCAGCAGTCATTCACTGTGAGTGTTGCGAGAGGAGATCTATCAGGTCCGAGCCTCAGGCTCCAGAGAGATCTGCAGCAACAGATATTGATTTCTCGGACTTAAACTCCGTCACTTCTGAGGACGATGACTGTGTAAACGCTGCAATTTTTCAAGTTTCCTCAGCGGTGTCCCAGCTGAGTTGTAAGAAAAACAATTCTCATTGCTTCCTTTCCATCAAACTCTGGGTTGACTCAGTCTGGGTGTCTAGCTCTGCTATGATCACTCAGGGGCAAGTGGAAATTTTATGGATATCTCCTTTGCTCTGAAACAGGGGATACGTTCAGTGAAGAAGGCTACTCCAGTACAGATGGAGACTGTGGATGGCTCCCTGCTGACCTCTGGACCAGTGGATCAGGAAACGGAGCCTTTGAGGGTCCTTATGGGTAAAGATCATCAAGAGAAACTGTCCTTTATGCTTATCTCTTCTCCCCACTTTCCCATTATTCTAGGGCTACCATGGCTGCAGGCTCAGAACCTTACCATTAACTGGGAGACCAAGGAATTACACTTTCCAGAGAAACAGATGAGTCCAGAAGTTTCAGCTTGCTCTGTTCCTAAAGGAACCATGTCAGTCCCTGAACTACCAGCTGTATACCAGGACTATGTGGATTTATGTGACAAGAAGAACGCTGACCAGCTTCCCCCTCACCGTCCATATGATTGTCCAATTGAATTATTGCCTGGAGCAGAGATACCTTTTGGTAAGATCTACCCCCTGGCGGGGCCCGAGCTAAAGGCTTTAAAGGATTACATAGACGAAAATCTAGCCAAGGGCTTCATACGCCCCTCTTCATCTCCTGCAGGTGCACCCATCTTCTTTGTGAAGAAGAAAGATGGATCTCTGAGACCCTGCGTAGACTATAGGGAACTCAATAAGGTTACTATTAGAAACCGTTATCCATTGTCTTTAATCCCTGAGTTATTGGAGAGAGTGCTGCATGCCAAAATTTTCTCTAAACTGGATCTCCGTGGGGCCTATAACTTGGTCCGTATTAGACCTGGGGATGAATGGAAGACTGCATTTAGGTCACGCTATGGACACTTTGAATATCTAGCTATGCCTTTTGGTCTGAGTACCGCCCCAGCCACTTTCCAACACTTGGTGAATGACATCTTCAGGGATCTCCTAGATACATTTGTGGTGATTTATTTGGATGATATTCTAATTTTTTCTAACTCCACAGAGGAACATCATGGACATGTGAGAATGGTCTTAGAACGTCTAAGACAAAACCATCTTTACATCAAACTTGAAAAGTGTGAATTCCATAGGACCGAAATTCAATTTCTGGGGTATGTACTGTCTACACAAGGAATTAGTATGGATGGAAGCAAGACCCAAGCCATCAAGGATTGGCCAATTCCTAGAAATGTGAAGGAGGTGCAGCGCTTCATCGGGTTTGCCAACTTCTATAGACGTTTCATTAGGAATTTCTCTGAGGTAGTGTCACCTATCACCCAACTTACCCGGAAAGAGTCTAGGTTCTCCTGGACCCCCCAAGCCCAGGAAGCATTTTCCCGTCTAAAGGATAAATTTACCACCGCACCTATCTTAGTACATCCCAACCCCGAACTTGCCTTCATAATAGAGGTGGATGCTTCAGACTGTGCCGTTGGAGCTATACTCTCTCAGAGAACAGGTGAGAAGAATGTCTTGCATCCCTGTGCCTTCTTTTCCCAGCAGTTGTCTTCGGCTGAGAGGAACTACAATGTGGGCAATAGAGAGTTGTTGGCCATTATTGCCGCCTTCAAAGAATGGAGACACCTTCTTCAGGGAGCTGCACAGCAAATAGTCGTCCTGACAGACCATCGTAACCTTGAATTTATCAGGTCGGCTAAGTGCCTGACTCCTCGCCAGGCTCGCTGGAATCTTTTCCTAAACCAATTTAATTTTGTAATTTCTTATAGGCCAGGATCACGCAATGGAAAGGCTGATGCACTCTCTAGGATTCATTCAGCAGAGACCCGTCCACTTACTCCTCCTAAGACTATTCTTCCTGACTCTAGATTCCTGGGAGTGATTCATAATCAAGACCTACTTAAGGACATCAAGGAAGCATACCATGCAGATTCCTTGTTGGCACAACCCCCAAGGGACATAAGTCTTGTCTTTAAGAATGGTGTGTGGATTCAGGGACAACGTCTGTATATACCTGAAACAGTCAGATTGAGAGTATTGCAACTCATCCACGATTCCAAGATAGCTGGGCATAGAGGAATTCTAAAGACACAGGAATTTCTTTCTCGTTTCTTTTGGTGGCCCACTTACAGGAAAGATGTTTTAAACTATGTCACTTCATGTGAAGTCTGTGCAAGATGCAAAACACCTCGCTCCTCAGCAACTGGTCTGTTGCAACCTCTTCCCACCCCGTCCCGCCCGTGGGGATCCATTTCTATGGACTTCATTGTGGAGTTACCAACCTCTCAAGGGAAGAACACCATTCTAGTGGTGGTTGATCGTTTAACAAAGGCAGCTCATTTTATCCCTTGTGTCGGCTTACCCACTGCAAAACAAACATCAGATTTGATGATTAAGAATGTGTTTCGCTTACATGGAGTACCGGATGAGGTTATTTCGGATCGAGGGGTGCAATTCACTTCAAGGTTTTGGCAAAATTTCTGTGCCGCATTGGACATTAAAGTAAACCTTTCTTCTGCTTTTCATCCCCAGACTAATGGACAGACAGAACGAACCAATCAGACCCTGGAGCAGTATCTCTGCTGCTTTATCTGCCACCTACAGGATGATTGGGTGGATCTACTTCCACTGGCTGAGTTCTCTTATAACAACTCTCAGAGCGCCTCCACTAAGCAGTCTCCTTTTTACTCCAATTTAGGTTATCATCCTAACATTCTTCCTCGATTTCCCATAGAAACGCCCTTGCCAGCAGTGGCTGAAAGAATCACGTCTTTACAAAAGAATATGGATCTTCTAAAGGAAAATCTGGAATTGGCTCAGGAAAGGTACAAGAAAGCAGCAGATAAATTTCGTAAACCTGCACCAGCTTTCAAGGTAGGAGACTTGGTCTGGCTGTCAACCAGAAATCTTAAGTTAAGGATTCCATCGTCTAAGTTGGGACATAAGTACATTGGACCCTATAAAATCAGTAAAATTATAAGTGCCGTTGCTTGTCGTCTTCAACTGCCCAGAACTATGAGAATCCACCCTGTCTTTCATGTATCCCTACTAAAGGCTGCAACACCCAATACGTTTCCTGGACGTTCTTCTCCTTGCCCTGACCCAGTGCTAGTCGATGGTCAGGAAGAATTTGTGGTGGAAAGGATTCTAGATTCCAGGTTGTACAGAAATCAGTTACAATATTTGATTAAATGGCAGGGCTACCCAGTGGAGGACAACTCATGGGAACCAGTCAATAACGTTAATGCTCCTCGCTTGCTCCGCCAGTTTCATCAGAGGTACCCAGACAAGCCTGGTCTGAGGTCATCCGGAGGTTGTCCCTAAGGGGGAGTAATGTAAGGTTCTTTGTACATGTTTCCAGCTTTCATGTTCCGCCCTGATTCTCTCCCTCTTGGTTCTTAAGCAGCCTCAGCTGAGCAATCAGTGCTTCAGAATCAAGCTTGCAGTGAGCCTGTGACCTGACTCCTGGAAAACCTTGGACTTTGTACTCCAGCTATTTCCTACTGAGGAACTTTGGAACACTTGTGGACTCTGGAAACCTGCTATTTGATAAATCCACGTTTGCATGGAATTACGGTAACAGAGAAGAGATCCTGAACCTGTTGTGGAGAGTTATTGCTGAGCTTAAGTTACTCTGGCCTGCTGTGTATCCTGCTTCTGTACCTGCAAACTGTGTGACCATTTTTGCCACTTGTATGAAGTAATACAAGTCCTTCTATATCAAACCTGTGTCTCATGTGTTTTCCTCGCACCCAAGCACAAGACGCTATATGAACTGTACACCATACATTACACTCTCAGAGGTTCATTCCCTTGTGGCAACTGTATGACATGTACTTACATGCACCCAGTTCGTGACTTTTTTGTTAATCCCTTGGATAATAGCAAACATAGGTTGAAGAATTATATTAATTGTAAAACCAGTTGTGTCATATATCCTCTTATCTGTCCATGTTCTCAGGTATATGTGGGTCAAACATCACAAGAATTGAGACGTTGCATTCAGAAACATTTCTCGACTATTAATCTGGCTCATTCGGATCAGATTAAGGGTAAGCCTCTCACATCGGTAGCTTCACACTTCTTGACACACCACTCGGGTAGGATTGGTAATACCCGATTGGTTGTCTTGGAGAGGGTGGTGGTTTCAAATCGAGGGGGTTCTCCCAAAAAACTACTTTTACAAGTTGAATCTCGTTGGATATTTAATCTTCGTTCTACTACTCCTACAGGTCTGAATGAGGAACTTCTATTCTCTGGATTCCTGGGCTAGAATATACTACTAACTCTGGATTGCTTCATTCTCCTCATTTATATGGAAGGCTGGATACCTCCTTATGGTTGGATCATTTCTAAGGACCCCCTTTGATGTTGGATTGGGAAGCACATTCCCGGTGCTATAATACAACGATGTATCTACTAAACGGCTCTTTGGTCGCTCTTCGACCTGTACATCATGTCCTTGTATTACTATCTGCCAGTTTTGGTGGATTTATCCAATTGTTGGGTTGTAGGTCTTGCTTTTTCTCCTTGGGTGGGTCTCCACATTATCCCCCTTGGGTATATCCATATGGTCTGGAGTGGGTTAGGTGCTGGATTCATTCTTGAGAGTTACCTGTATGGATATAGGCTGTTTGTTCGATTATGGTATATTAGGGACTTATCTTAGGTTTTCCACGTGTTACTACAACATCTATATCCATTTTGGTAGGAATTTATTCTCCATTTGATACTCTATTTGCCATTTTCTGTCGATTTTGATTCTGTTTTATTATCCTTTACTGTAAGGGATTTTGGTCAGTTTATTCTTACATTTATATTTATCTATTATCAATTTTTTTGTTGCTGTTTATTATTTTTATTTTACTATTTTCTATATTATTTTTATTTATTTTTATTTTTTATATTTATTTTTATTTTCATTCTATTTATATTATGTTTATTTTTATTTCATCTTTATATCTATGTATATTTTCATTTTTCTTTAATAATATATTTTCCGTTATTATACTGTTTCTTTACTTTTTATTATTGGTCATTTCGGTTCATAATTATTATTATTATTTTTATTTTTATTTTTTATTCGTTATTATTATTTTTATTATTTATTTTCATTTCTTTCTGTTGCCATTAATCATCAGTATATTTACTTCCATATACAGGTCTCTTATTCGGAATGACTTACACCTTGCCATCATCTTTGGTTATAGATATGTATCCCCTTGGTATGACTGCCATATGACTGCGGTATGAGTGTTTCCACCAGACTCTCTATGTTTCTCTATGTACCTCCTTATCTGTTTCTCACATTCTGGCATCACAGGCTTTTCCTCTATTTAGCGCATGTGCTGCTTCCTGGTGACTTCTGCTTTTGCGTGTCAGTGGACGCGATATGCGTTCCACTGCACGCATGCGCAGTTGGTCACAGAGGTGCAGAGACGTCTGCACCTCTTACAGACTTGGCTCACGCCCAGATTGCTTACAGGCTTGACTTGCGTCCGGATTACTTCCGGCAAGACGTTTTTCTGACGGCACACAGCTGTTGCTTCTTATCTGAATGCCCACATGGATATTTAAACCACTTCGGCTTTTGACCACTACACCTTCCCTGATGAAGCCGCACGGGCTGCGGCGGAACGAGTGCGACCGCAGTGTCTCCTTGTCCTGAGTCTCCGCTCGGTTCTCTCATGACTTTATCATGAGGTCTGTTCTAGGGTAATTATGCTTCTGTTACGGCTGTACATGCCATTGGTACTATTTAGCCTTTGTTATTTGGGCTCTTGAGTTTCTTCTGTTTATCCATACAGGTTCTCTCACTTTACAGGGGGGGTCATGTCCCCCTCCTTTCACTTGGACTCCTTATTCCTCATGCAGTTGGGTGTCTTATGTTATTTTTGAGTCTGCACTAGGTTATATATATTTTCTTGCAGGTTATTACTATATGCCTGGTAATCGTATATTTACATCTATCTTGTTACATTGAACATTATTTTTTCTATGTTTTTGCATTGATTATTATTCCTTTTGTATTACTACTATTTTCTTTTTCATTATTGCAATTGTATTGCTTTATGTATTATGTTATAATACCCTAGTTATGAGTACAGGCGGTTCTCTCAGGACTGGAGTCACTTTGTTTTTATATATGTTTTATTGCACTTTTTGTATGAACCAATAAAATTTGATATCATTGCATTTATTATCATTTGGTTGAGTGTGCATTACTACGGTAGCTCTTTTCTTCTTATATTGATTGTTATTTTTCTACCGATTTGCACCTCCCTATTCCATTTGTTATTATTTGATGTGCCCATCCCCCCTTACATTCATACATATATATTTCCATGACAGTCCCCCCTTAGATACCACTTGCCCTAAAAACCTGCTCCTGTCCCAAAGCGCTGCAACTCTTTTGTGCTGCCGACGGGTTGAGATATGCCTAGCGCATGTCTTCCCCACCGAATACAGACTTTTCGCAAATGGGCGGTCAGGAGGACTGTCCCTGTAGGGGGTTTATCACAATCATAGTCTCTTTATTTAACTGCATGTTCAGAAAAAACGTGTGTATTCTTCATCAGGTAGGTCATCTGTCTGGTCAGTCAGAGCATCCACGACATCCTTCATGGCTTAGGTGTCTCTCCTGGGAGCTTCCTTGCAATGCGATACGTGGATCCAAGCAGGCTTTCCCTCTTGTTACACAGAGGTTGGTGTCATCTGGGGCTCTTGGACAGGACCATCAAATCTGGCAGTGAAGAGAAAAACTCGAGAATGGACATTAGTTTTTGACCAATTCAATTACATAAGCAAACAAGATATCGTTTTGCATATTCTGCTGCTGAGGGAAGAATGCACCTAACTTGGGACTAGACCCAAACAAAATTTCGTATGGTGACAGATTTTCTGGGTCTCTGGGAGTGTGCCTTACGCTAAACAGTGCAATTGGGAGTGTGTCTCATGCCATGGTTTGCGTGTCTCTTGGGCAATTTTCAGCATTCTATTAAGTGTTCCGTTCAGTCTTTCTACCTTCCCGCTGCTCTGGGGTGGTAAGGAGTGTGCAGGCCTAGGTCTGACCCTACTGCTAATCAGGTCTCGTGTGTCAGATTTGCTGTGAATGCGGGTCCCTGATCACTTTCTATCATTTCTGGAACCCCGTATCTGCGCACTATTTTCCGAAAGTAGCTGCTTTGCAGTAGTCTTTGCTGACTTGGAACGCTTCTGTTCATCTTGAAAATACTTCTTTGACCACAATGGCGTATTTGAATCCTTCACTTGGCGATATCTGGATGTGGTCTATCTGGATCCTTTGAAGCTGGTAGAGTGGTCTTTCCAGATGAGGTGAGGGGGACTTTCTTCCATACGTCCAGGCTTGCATTTGCCGCAGGTCAGACAGCTGCTGGTGAATTTGGCTGTTAGGGTGGAGATCCCTGAAGCGAAACAGTAAGCATCAATCAGATCATTCATCTGTGTCTTTGATATGTGGGTGTGGGTCCATGTGCCCATTGGACCACCATAGGGTGCATACTTTGTGGTAGGCAGAGTTTGAAGTCCATTATTGATAGCCTTCCTTCTTCACGTGTTGCTTTTTTCGCATTCAGCTCTTCTCCATTTGGAGCTTGGTCTTGCAACTTCTTGAGCAGATCCCAGGACGTCTTTTTGTCAGGTTTCTTGTCTTCAGTCGTCATGTAGTAGCCGTCCGGCTCTACGACCTCTCCCACTTCTCCATGTTGTCTTCCTTTGGCCGCTTCTTTGGCTGCCATGTCCGCCATGTTATTGCCTCACGCCTCTTCTGTTCTCAGTTTTCCATGCACTTTGATTTTTCAAATTGCCACCATTTTGGAAGTTGGAGTACACCCAGCAGGTCCCTGAAGGCTCCATGATGCTTCACGGTTGTCCTGTTTGCTGTGATGAAGTCCCTTGTAACCTAGATGGGCCCAAAGTTGTGTGCTATGCCATGCGAGTACCTGTAGTCGGTGTAGATGTTTGCAGTCTTGCCTTCTGCCATCTGGCAGGCCTTCGTCAGCACTATCAGTTCTGCTTCCTGGGCTGACAGGCTAGGTGACAGACTTCTGGACCACAGGATTTCTTGATTGCTGGTCACTGAACTTCCTGTGTGGAAACTTCTTCATCATCTGCAAATCTGGAGCCATCCAAGTATAGGATAAATTCTGTAAATTTTGTTCTGGAAAGTCCATATTGTATCCCCCCTTGGGAGTGAGAGTAGAGTAGCCGGGATGAGGACTGTAGGTCTGGAGACTGTGACAATATGAGACAAAGGCGATAGAGGCGCCACAAAGATGCCTGGCGGTGGGGAGATTATTGTTGGTTGAGCTTGATTGAAGATTGCCAAGATGTCGTGTGGAGTGAGAGTTTCCAGTGGCTGTCCAAGAGTGATGTCAGCAACCTTGTCCAGGAAGGTGTGTGCTGCAGGAGGCTGCTGAGCTGCAGTTACTGCCATCAGGCAGGAGGGTGCTCCTCTTGCAACTGGATCCAAGCGGGCTGAGAGGCAGCCTAAAAGTCTCTGTTTTCCCCCGTGAATCCGTGTCAGGACTCCAGTAGCATGACTTTCTTTCTTCCATCAGGTAGACGGAAAGACTTCTCGTAATCAGGTAGACCTGGTATTGGCGCTGAGACTGTGGAGTTCTTCCAATCTCCTGAATGAATTGAAGGCTGCGTCCGATAGAAGGAGCGGGGTTGCATTGATGCAAGCGCACAGAGGCTGCATTAGGACTGAGGCATCAGGGATCCAGGTTCTGCAATACGACACTAGACCAGTGAAGGCCTGCAGCATTTTCAGAGTTGTTGGGGGAGCCATCTTCTCCACAGTGGTCTTCCAGTCATTTGACAGGTGTTTCATCTGGTGGGCAATACAGTGTCCCAGGGATTTAACTTGCTTCTGACATCACTGGACTTTGTTCTTCCAAGCCTTGCATTGCTGTTCTTCCAGGTAGAGTAGGAGAGACAAGGAATGGACTGTGCAGGTATCGATGTCAACCACACAAAAGAGAAGGTCATCCACGTGTTCTAGAAGAGTGACTCCTGCATAGTCTGCAATCCAGTTGACGAGGATGGAGGACATTGTCTTGGTGAAACTTGAAGGGCTTGTTCTGAGCACCTTGAGGCAACACTGTCCATATGCAGTACACTGGTGCGTGAAGGCTGGCCTCCAGGTGGAGGGGAACACTGAAGAAGGCACTGGCCAGGTTGATCACCGTGAATACCGTTGCGGTGACTGGGACTTTTGAGAGCAGAGTGTGCGGGTTCAGCACTGTTGGGGTTTCAAATACCGTAGCCTCTTTCACGGCCTCCAGGCCTTGCACCATTCTGAACTCAGTGGGGTTTACAGTCTTTTTCTTTACTGTGGAAAGCTGGTATTGATTCCGATGGGCGAGGCAGCCCAGTTTGGCCTTGTCCTTCAGTATGCGGCAGGGGACTCCCATCATGAGAGATGATGACCAGCTGGCGTTCTTGTTCTCCACCAAGACAGTCACTGTGTTAGCACCTGCTCTGGTCACAGGGGGTCTTCTTGTTGGGACGTCTCCTTAACCGGCTGCTTTTTTCCCAGCACGGGCCATCAGTTGTTTCTTTTTCTCCAGCTCGGTCTCAGGTCAGTATTTGTGCACAAGTTTGAAGAGCTGAGTGGCTTTTTGCCGGTCTAGGGCCTGGGTGAACTGGTTGATTGCAGGGGGCACCTCCTGGTGCTTGCAAAGGATGAACCTCTGGTGTTGGAGCCGGATGAAGTGTTGCCATTCCATGAAGCGAATAGGGTCCTTCTTGAGTTGAATATCCTGGCCAATGTCAAAGTTCTCAGGCCGTCTTCTTAGGCGAGTTCACTTAGACCTTCAGTTGGTCAGAGACATCTTGACTCTGGGTGATGGAGTGGCTTTTCTGGTACTATGTCCAGCACCTCCTGTGATAGGTCTGCAGTGTGGTTGTTCCTGTTTCTTCTTGGGTCAGGAGTGAAGAAAGTGTCATGGTCCCATCTTCCTGGAACACTCTGGTCGCTTTCTGCTTCTGCAGTAGGTCCACTCCCAATAGGTTGAGGGTGCAGGTCTTTGACACAACAAACTGGGACATGATGGAGTGTTCTGGCTGAGTCCACATGCTCAGGGGCTTCATAATCTGGAAATGTCTGACTTGACCATCAATTTCCATGCAGGACGCAGAAGATTCTGATAATAGGTGAGGTTGCGGAGTTCCACAAGAACGCCATCCACTCTCAGGATATTGGTCCCACTGGTGGGATTCCCTGTGGACTTGGCGTGCTCCTGTCCTATGGACGGGGTTCTTCACTGCTTTCTGTGTTTCTTCTTCTTCTGGGCAAAATCAGTGTTCTGCACCAGTTCCGGAAATGACCAAACTCGCCACAGTTGTAACACTGGACATCCCTTCTGTCCCGGCGGGACTCAATCCTTTTTGCTACTGCGAGCAGGGTATCCATTGCTATTGACGTGTACTCAGGCCTGGCTACTACCAGTGGTTTCCTGATTGGTTCTCTCAGTCCATGCACAAAAGCCTGTGCCAACATCCGTCTGTGTGTCTGATCATGGGTAATGAGGCCCAAATCTTGAAACACTTGCATCACTCTGTCATGGAACTTCTCCACAGACTCTGTCTTGTCTTGACTCATGTCATGTAGGCTGAGAGTTTGTCCTGTCAGTCTGCTTTTGGCCCATTCTCTGAGCTGCTCAATTAGCTTTGGTCCTGTCTCCCAGGCATAGCATCTAACTCTGCTGGAAGCTTGAAGTGTTCTCTCATAATTGGCCAGAATGTATCACCTGATTTTATTTCCATTACGGTCCAGAGATCAATCCAGGCTGCTGCATACGTTCGCTGGATCTGCTGCATTTTTTGGCTTAATGGCATGGGATGTATCTCTGGGTCTGGCAGCATACTGATCACCTGGCTTGGGATGAAGGGCTCATAGGATGGTGCCTCTACCTGTCCCTGCTCTATTGGTGCTTGTGTGTTTTCTTCCCTAGTGTTGGGCAGCATGTATGACGTTGTGTCTTCATCTTCATCAGATGAGAAGTGACATGGTGTGCTTGGTGCATATACTGGGTGATGTTGCGGTGGATCAGTGTCATTGTTCCATGTTGGCAGCTCTGCTCGGCACTGAGGTTCCTCATTTGTGTCTGCAGCTACACTTCCCCCTGTGAAGCCATGGCTGTGGGCTCTGCTAGCTGTTGTGTCTGGGGCTACCTGCAACGTTTTGTGAAGGGAGATTTGCACTTTCTTCTCCTGATAAAATGACTGGCAATGTTTGTACTGTGCTTGGGATAGACAGGGTGCCCTGTGCTGGAGGCACTGAATACAGGGACACCACATTGCTTTGATTGGGCGTTGACCCAGTTGATAACGAAGTAGAAAAAAGAGGAAGAGAAGGAGGTGTGAGTGAGAAGAGGTGGGATGTGCCTGAGAGGAGGAGGAAGGAGGAGGTGGGTGTGGTGTGGGAGGAGAAAGGGAGGAAAAGGAAGGAGGGGAGGGAGAGAAGAGTGAAAGGGGGAAAGGAGAGAAAGATGGAGGAGAGAGAGAGGAGAAAGATGGAGGGGGAGAAGTAGAAGAAGATGAAGAAGAAGATTTGAGAGTTGGAGAGGAAGAGATAGAAGAAGAGGAAGAGGAAGAAAATGGATGTGTCAGAGATGTGAGGGAGGGGAAAGAAGGAATGATAGGGAAAGAAGGATAGAGAGGGATGGCAGCGAGGAAAGAGGAGAAAAGTCTGAAGAAGAAGGAGAAAGGGACTGAGAGAAGAAAAAGGAGAGGGTGTCCCCCCTGTGGCTCTTGAGAGGGGACCATTGAAACAAAAATGCCTTCTCCCTGTGGAGAGAGGCAGGGAGCGTTTTTCCCTGTACAAGGCTTCTTATTCAATGAGAGCAGCCTACACCTGTCCCGTGTGTCCACATGATGGACATGTGATGTGTGTGACTCTGAATTCTGCTCTTGTGACATGTCAGTGATCATTTTCTCACAGACGATTTAACACCTTTTCAATCTTATTCACATAAAAAATCACTTCCTGGTCCGTTCAAATTAACTTGCTGTACCTTCTACACGATGCACCACTGCTTTTTATAGCAGACGGTAATCTATAAACAAACTTTCTTGTTGCCTTTCAACAAAAAACAAGAAAAAACATTTCATTATGCAGCGTAAAGTCTGCCTGTCCATTTGCTTCTCACGTACTCTGACCTTCTATTCACATGCCTAGCCCTTTGATTCTCACGTACTGTGTCTATTCCAAAAACCTATTCAACAAAGGTGATTAAAAATCTGAAAACTGCTGTATTATGGTTCTGTGTGTCTTCGCTGAATGCCTGATGGGAGGGGTGAGTGAAGCCGCTGCGCAGTTTGTGTGTGTGTTCTCCCTCAGCCTGCAGTTTCCTTATCTGTGGAGTGACCTTGGTCTAAAGCAAGCTAGTAGATCTTGCTGGTTGGAGAGTAAAACTCTAAAATAAGTTGATTAGAAAAATCTCTCCAAAATCATTTAAAAATGTACTTAAAAGAAAAACTTTAAAAACAAAAGTTAGATTTAGTAAAAAAAAAACTCTAGGAAAAGAAAAAAAAATTGACCAAAAAGGGGAGGGAAAAAAAAAACAAAAAACGTATTAATCATAAAACTCTGAAAAACAACCCTTGTTACTAAAACAGCTAATTAAAAACAGAAAAGAGGTGGAAAAACTGATTGTAAAATGATAAAAACAAAAAGAAAAATACTTTAAAACTTTTGTCTGGTAGCGTAGGCTGTATCCTCCTGCCCTCTGGGAAAAAAAAAAAAATCTCGCTGCTGCCAGCACTTCCCCCCTCCCTTATATCTCTGCTTGCTGTCTCTATAGCCACTGAAATCACGTATCAAAAAAAAGATTATCCATATAGAATAGCAAAAAATGAATACAGTTCAGTCTGAATGCCTGAGAATTTTCACGTTACTGGCAAAAAAAAAACTAGCTTAAAAAGATCAAAACCAGGAAACAGATGTGACAATGTGATTAGCAGAGGAGGGGGGTCAAAGGTGTTTCTCGCTGCTGCAGCCAGCAGTGAATGAGATAGTGACAGAGAGCACGCTGCTCTGAATGAGATTTAAAGCGACAGTACCTGATACAGACAGTGACACGTACAATGAGACAGACACCCGGGAGAATATGAATCCCTCTTTTGATGATCTGTGACACATACAAGCTGCTCTGGTAACTGATAACTCACCAATTGCACTGAGCACGGCAATGCTCCAGGTCTACCACTTCTGAAAACCGTACGCCCTGGCCGGTGCACCGGTCACAGTAATCTGTAATAGCCTTAATCAAAATTCTCACCATCCACGTCTGATTTGAGTGGGATGACCTCCCCCCTTGCGTGGACGATTACTGTGAGAACTTATCCAAACAAAGCTCCTGCCCCTCACACCTGGATTGATCTGGGATGACCTCCCTCCTATGTGTGAAGGATAAATGCAGAAACTTAACCGATTCAAAGCCCTCGCCCCTCACACCTGGATTGATCTGGGATGACCTCCCTCCGATGTGTGAAGGATAACTGCGTGGACTTATCCAATCAAAGCTCCCGCCCCTCACACCTGGATTTTCTGGGATGACCTCCCACCTATGTGTGAAGGATTTCTGCGGGAACTTATCCAGCAATTTGTTTTTTGCTATACAGCTCCCAGAAATCAGCAAGCAAAAACACAGTCACCGTTCCAACTTTCTCCCGGTTCACACAAAACATGAAACATACACAGCACAGCAGCAAACAACTCGGCTTATATGCCAGGGCTTTTGGATAAGGCTATGGACTTTTTGCACAACTTGGGAATGCGGTGATGACCACGTCCGACCGGCTAGAAGTGTAGGCTAGGACTAGGCACAGGGAACATTCAGGTAAGATGACAGAGTTTTCTTACCTTACTTATGGAGCTGCAGTCTCCGTCCCGTGGGCCAAGGCCAGGCCAACACCCCGTCTCTCCGGTCGGCCGGGTCCTCGTGCGTTTCGTCCAATGCCCCACGTTGGGCGCCAACTGTTATGGAAATGTAATTAGGATAAATCTATCCTGAAGTGTTTGTTGGTGCTGTTCCCAATTTTCTATTAAATGTCTTTTTGAGCGCTCTGTACTTGTTCCTTATGAAGGCCAGGGTCGTCTTTAACGACTGATTATAGCTGGCATCAGCTTTTTGCATAGATATGTGTGGGCACAGGATTTTTAGCAAGTAAGATCTATCTAACTGTGAATGCATATATATGAATATACTTTGAATATATGGAATACATATATATTTCCATGACAGTATATTTTATGAGTGTGTGCTTTTCTGTTTAGGAAACAATAGTTTATAAAATCATTGTTTTTTCCTATTATTTAGATATATGCCCATTTTCCAACATTCACAAGTCATAAATGTAGTCAAATGAAAATCACTTACTCTAATTAAGCTTAACTGAACAAATAAATAACGGTATCATTGTCGAGCAGTCTATGGAAATGGATTTAGGTTCCAGTCTCTTCCAAGATGTGAGTTTAAGTGTCAATAAAATGACGTTTTGAAAAACTTTTGAACATATTCTTTTGATTTTGCTCACAGACAAGTTAAAATGTGCTTTAATATTCTCTTGCATTTGTATGAGTGTGTGCTTTACTGTTTAGGAAACGACAGTTGGTACAGTCATTTCTTTTCCTTGTATTTAGAGACTGTTACTTTTTCGAAAAAATGCAAGTTTTAAATATGGTCAAATTAACTACTCCTACTCTAAGGAAGTTTATTTGAACAATTAAAAAAGGGTACCATGGCCAAGCCGTCTAACGCGCTGGATAAAGGCTCCAGTCTCTTTGGAGGTATGGGTTCAAATCCCACTACTGCCAGTATAGTGATGTTTCGAAAACATTTAGAACCTAGACTTTTGATTTTGCTAACAGACAAATTATAATGTTCTTTAGTCTTCTTTTGCATTCATATGAGTGTGTGCTTTACTGTTTAGGAAATGACAGTTGGTAGAATCATTGCTTTATCCTTGTGTTTAGAGACTTGCACTTTTTCCAAAAATGCAAGTTTTAAATATGGTGAAATGTACTACTCTTACTCTAAGGAAGTTTATTTGAACTGGTAAATAACGGTAGCATGGCCGAGCGGTCTAAGGCGCTGGATTTAGGCTCCAGTCTCTTTAGAGGCGTGGGGTCAAATGCCAGTGTAATAATGTTTTGAACATTTTCTTTTGACTTTGCTAACAGACAAGTTAGAATGTGCTGTAATCTTCTTTTGCATTTGTATGAGTGTGTGCTTTTCTGTTTAGGAAAACACAGTTGATAGAATTTTGCTGTGTTTAGAGTTTTGCTCATTTTCCAGCATTCACAAGTTTTAAATACAGTCAAATGTACTTGTGTGCTTATGAGGCGTGGGTTCAAATCCCACATATGTTAGTAAGGAGAGAATTTGAAAATCTATTGAATTTATTCTTAATAGTTTGCTAAAAGTCAAATTAGCATGTGCTTTAATCTACTTTTGAATATGTATGAGTGTGTGCTTTTCTGTTTAGGAAACAATAGTTTCTAAAATCATTGTTTTTTCCTATTATTTAGATATATGCCCATTTTCCAACATTCACAAGTTATAAATGTAGTCAAAGAAAATCACTTACTCTAAGGAAGCTTAACTGAACAAATAAATAACGGTATCATTGTCGAGCAGTCTCTGGAACTGGATTTAGGTTCCAGTCTCTTCCAAGATGTGAGTTTAAGTGTCAATAAAATGACGTTTTGAAAAACTTTTGAACATATTCTTTCGATTTTGCTAACAGACAAGTTATAATGTGCTTTAATCTTCTCTTGCATTTGTATGAGTGTGTGCTTTACTGTTTAGGAAACGACAGTTAGTACAGTCTTTGCTTTTCCTTGTGGTTAGACACTGTCACTTTTTCGAAAAAATGCAAGTTTTAAATATGGTCAAATTAACTACTCTTACTCTAAGGGCAGAGACACACTGCCGTATTTCACGTGCGAGAATCGCATCGTAAAACTCGTTCTGGCTGTCAGATCTCCTGACCTGAGCTTGACCTCTGCATAGTAATCCATCACGCTGTCTTGCTCAGGTCAGGAGAGGTGTCAGGCCAGTCCGTGCAGTGCCATGCGATTATCGCACGAGTTTTACGGCCGTCTGACTCCAGCCTAAGGAAGTTTATTTGAGCAGTTTAACCCCTTCATGACCCAGCCTATTTTGACCTAAATGACCTGGCCATTTTTTGCAATTCTGACCAGTGTCCCTTTATGAGGTATTAACTCAGGAACGCTTCAACGGATCATAGCGATTCTGAGATTGTTTTTTCGTGACATATTGGGCTTCATGTTATTGGTAAATTTAGGTCGATAATTTTTGCGTTTATTTGTGAAAAAAATTGAACTTTGGCCAAAATTTAGAAAATTTCGCAATTTTAAATTTTTGAATTTTTATTCTGTTAAACCAGAGAGTTATGTGACACAAAATAGTTAATAAATAACATTTCCCACATGTCTACTTTACATCAGCACAATTTTGGGAACAAAATTTTTTTTGTTAGGAAGTTATAAGGGTTAAAAGTTGACCAGCGATTTCTCATTTTTACAGCAAAATTTACAAAACCATTTTTTTTAGGGACCACCTCACATTTGAAGTCACTTTGAAGGGTCTATATGGCAGAAAATACCCAAATGTGACACCATTATAAAAACTGCACCCCTCAAGCTACTTAAAACTACATTCAAGAAGATTATTAACCCTTCAGGTGCTTCACAGGAACTAAAGCAACGTGGAAGAAAAAAATGGACATTTTAATTTTTCCAACAAAATTTTTCTTTTAGCATCAATTTTTTCATTTTTGCATGGGAAACAGGATAAAATGGACCCTAAAATGTGTTGGGCAATTTCTCCTGAGTACACAGATACCTCATCTGTGGTCATAAACCACTGTTTGGGCGCACGGCAGGGCTCAGAAGGGAAGGAGCGCCATTTGACTTTTTGAATGGAAAATATGCTGGAATATTTAACGGTTGCCATGTCGCATTTGGAGAGTCCCTGTGTGCCTAAACATTGGAGCTCCCCCACAAGTGACCCCATTTTGGAAACTAGACCCCCAAGGAACTTATCTAGATGCAGAGTGAGCACTTTGAACCCCAGGTGCTTCACAAATTGATCCGTAAAAAAAAGAAAGTACTTTTTTTTCACAAAAATTTTCTTTTAGCCTCAGTTTTTTCATTTTACATGGGCAACAGGATAAATTGGATCCTAAAATTTGTTGGGCAATTTTTCCTGAGTTCAACGATACCTCATATGTTGTCATAAACCACTGTTTCGGCGCACGGCAGGGCTCAGAAGGGAAGGAGCGCCATTTGACTTTTTGAATGGAAAATATGCTGGAATATTAAGCGGCTGCCATGTTGCATTTGGAGAGTCCCTGTGTGCCTAAACATTGGAGCTCCCCACAAGTGACCCCATTTTGGAAACTAGACCCCCCAAGGAACTTTTCTAGATGCATAGTGAGCACTTTGAAACCCCAGGTCCTTCACAAATTGATCCGTAAAAAAAAAAAGTACTTTTTTTTTCACAAAAATTTTCTTTTAGCCTCAGTTTTTTCATTTTCACATGGGCAACAGTATAAATTGGATCCTAAAATTTGTTGTACAATTTCTCCTGAGTACACCGATACCTCATATGTGGTCATAAACCACTGTTTGGGCGCACAGCAGGGCTCAGAAGGGAAGGAGCGCCATTTGACTTTTTGAATGGAAAATTAGCTCCAATCGTTAGCGGACACCATGTCATGTTTGGAGAGCCCCTGTATGCCTAAACTTTGGAGCTCCCCCACAAATGACCCCATTTTGGAAACTAGACCCCCTAAGGAACTTATGTAGATGCACAGTGAGCACTTTAAACCCCCAGGTGCTTCACAAAAGTTTATAACGCAGAGCCGTGAAAATAAAAAATCATTTTTTTTTCTCAAAAAATGATTATTTAGCCCACTATTTTTTATTTTCACAATGGTTACAGGAGAAATTGGACCCCAAAAGTTGTTGTCTAATTTGTCCTAAGTACGCTAATACCTCTCATGTGGGGGGGAACCACTGTTTGGGCACACGTCAGATCTCGGAAGGGATGTAGTGACGCTTTGAAATGCCGACTTGATGGAATGGTCTGCGGGCGGGCAGAGCCCCTGATGTGCCTAAACAGTAGAAACCCCCCACAAGTGACCACATTTTGTAAACTAGACCCCTCAAGGAACTTATCTAGATGTGTGGTGAGCACCTTGAACCCCCACGTACTTCACAGAAGTTTGTAATGCAGAGCCGTGAAAATAAAAAATCATTTTTTTCCTCAAAAACTGATTTTTTTAACCCGCAATTTTTTATTTTCACAAGGGTAACAGGAGAAATTGGACCACAAAAGTTGTTGTACAGTTTGTCCTGAGTACACTGGTACCCCATAGTGGGGGGGAAACCACTGTTTTTGCGCATGGGAGAGCTCAGAAGGGAAGGAGCGCCATTTTGGAATGCAGACTTGATGGAATGTTCTGTGGGCGTCATGTTGCGCTTGCAGAGCCCCTGATGTGCCTAAACAGTAGAAACCCCCCACAAGTGACCCTATTTTGGTAACTAGACCCCCCAAGGAGCTTATCTAGATGTGTAGTGAGCACTTTGAACCCCAAGGGCTACACAGAAGTTTATAACGCCGGGGCATGAAAATAAAAAAATCATATTTTTTCCACAAACATGATCTTTTAGTCCCCAATTTTTTTATTTTCCCAAGGGTAACAGTAGAAATTAGACCTCAAAAGTTGTTGTCCAATTTGTCCTGAGTACGCTGATATCCCATATGTGGGAGAAAA
>JARQOD010001137.1:0-108276 GCA_033576555.1 Oophaga sylvatica | reverse complement strand
AGCTTTTAGTTAGGCTTGTGTATCAGTCAGATAGTGAGGGATAGTGCCATTTGGGGCTGTAAAAGTACCTTGGTTTTTTTTTTTGGGGGGGGGAAATGAGGTTCTAGCCAAAAATCCGGGGCCCCCATGTAAAGGGGTGTTGTGCATGTTTTTTTGGCCCAAAACAGGGAAAAAGCATTCTAAAAATTTAATAATTCGTAGGAAATGTAAAAAAAGCCTGCTTTCCAACACTTTAGTGTTCGATAGGTGGTTGTAATCAGCCGATATGTAGTGTAACCCCCAGTGTGGCAAAATTTTTAATTTCCGCCCTTTTTTTTTTTTTTGGGCCCCTATGAGTGCAAAAAAAAATCCGGGGGGGCACGTTTTGTGCATTGCTTCTATTGTGATCCAGCATTAAAATTCACATGTAGCTAGTGAAAAAAAAGGCTTTATCCCCCTTGAAATTTTGGGGTGCTTTTGTAAAAGAAAACTGTTGCGACCTAAGGCCATAAAAAAAATTTTAATTTTTCCAGGTGCAAAATGTGAAACAGCCTCTGTATCCCCGTAGTATTTTTTGGCAGTGATAGTAACCTGTCTGCGACCTAAGGTTTTAAAAGAAAAATTATAATTTTTTAGTTGGAAAAAAATTAGATTTCCCGCTGTAGACACTTTGTCATTTGTTTGGGTTTAAACTGGCTGTAGAGGCCTGATCCAAGGCTAAAACCAAATTCTTCTGTTGGTTTTCATACAGTAAAGGGATTAATTTGAAAAAAAGTTTGCAGCACCTAGTGTGTTATAAAGGCCTGATACATAGGCCACAAACAAATTCTTTTTTGGGCATATATAGTAAGGGACATGACTTGAAAAAATGTTTTTCTGATTTAGTGTGTTATAGAGTCCTGCCTTGGTCCAAAAAAACCTCTTCTTTTATTAACGTATACGTAAGGGATTGTTTTAAAAAAAATTTTTAGCTCTAGTTTTGTTTGAGGCCTGATAATGACTACAAAAAAAAATTTTTGTTATTAACATCATCATTAAGGGACCTGTTTTTAAAAAAGAGTTTGTTAATTAGTGTATTTAATGAGGCCGATACATAGGCTAAAAAATTTTTCTGTTTTAACTTCATGTAGGAAAGGCCTGACTTCAAAAATATTTTTTAGCATCTAGTGTATTTAAGGCCTGATCCTTGGTCCAAAAAAAAAAAAATTCTGTGACTAACACAAACAGCATGCCATTTTTTCAACTTTAAAATTTTGTTGCTGAAATTCAGCTGTTTGCAGAGGTGGTGAGAGTTTTAAATTATTTTTTTGGGTTTTTAATATGTGCTCATACCACACTATCTGAGTAACGACTGGGAAAAAGCAAAGCTGTGGTGGAAGGGGAATTAGGTTGGTGTTAAGGTGTGGTGGGTAGGTGGAATGTTGGTTGAAAGACTGGGGGAAGTAATGTCATTTTATGCAAAGAAAAATTACAACTTTGTGACTGGACAGATCCCCTACCTTTCTTTGGCAGCCGTCAGTGGTAGCCTTGTCGATATGCCCAGAGAGAGCTGTATTCGAGTGTATGGCAATGCAGTTCAAGTGGTCTTTCCTCCTCCTCCTCTCAAATCACACCGAAATCCACAGTGTACAAACCCAATTCCCCCTTTCTTTCCCCCCAATCCCAACTTCCAAACGTTCAAGTGCTGACAAAATATCTTTAGCTTGGACCGGGACAGGAAGAAATACAGTCCAACAGCTCCTGACCCTCGTCTCAGCATTAAACCCTGTGACTAGAAATCTGAGGTCACGCAGATGATTGTGCTGTAGGCAAGAAGGGAGGGGAGTGACCTAAAGACAGGGAATGTGATAACACGGGATGATGAGGGAAAATGTTAAATCCCAATTGGAGTAAACAAAGAGGCATACAACTGAGTCGGTCATTGAGGAGGAAGATGAGAAGGTTACTTTTCGCTTTTCATTGCAGACACATGTGATGCAGACAATGAGCGTGCATTAGCCACAACTGTGCCTCTGACCAGCAGCATCGCGGGTCTGCAGCTCTCAGGGTGGCAAGGGTTGCCTATCCTGGGCATTTTTTGACACTGAAAAGGATGAGCCAACTCACGTGATCTGCCAACTTTGCAAAAAAAAATAAATGATCGAAGTAAAAACTGCAATAATTTGAATACTACATGTATGAACCATCAGATGCGCAATCAACAGCTCTAGCGTGGGAAACCCACTGTGCAAAATGCGGATCAGCAGACATCAACCACCATCAGCTCCCCCATCAATCGCCACTGCTGCTTCTTCCTCCTCCTCTGTTACCGTGCCGATTGAGACCAGGTCTTTGACCGTAGAACCTCGGGTTTTTACTCAATCGAGTTACGCTGACTGAGAGGCCGCCTTCAGCTGTAATGAAAGCGACCATGCCTGCTCTTTTTGACTGATCTCAGAAACGATCACACCAGAAGTTTCTCAATCCAAACTAACATCTCCGCCTGCACTATCTCACGGTCCTGCAGTTTGTCCAGTTCACCGTACTCCGCCCTCCACATCATTGAAGCCAGCCCACGATTCCACAGTCGTGATCAGGAAAAGATTGTTTCCTCCTACACATAACAAAGCTAAGAGGTTGAACTCCACCAACTCCAATTTGTTGGCCACAAAAATGCTGCCTTTCCACCTGGTGAATACATGACGGGTTTACGAAAGCTGAGGCTATCGCAGTCCCCAGTACCAATTACCTAGTCGCCATTATTTTTCAAAGAAAGCTGTGCCTGCTTTACACCAGCATGTAGCAGACAACATCACCCATTCCTTGACAAAATCTCTGTCTGCCAGGTGCATTTCACCACAGACACTTGGACGAGTAAGCATGGCCAAGTGCGTAACATTTCGCTGACTGGGCACTGGGTGACTCTGGTGACTGTGGGACAAGCGCTGCTCCACAAGTCTTGGAATCGCCAAGGCTTGAAGGCCAAACCTTTACATTGAACACTTCCTCCACTGCTTCTGCCTCCTCTATCTCCTCTAGGGCCTCCACCTGTGCCTCAACCTCTGCCTTCATGTGACATGGGTTACAACAGTGCATAGCAAACCCACACAATCTCCTTACTGTGCTGCCAGGGCTCACTGAATTCAGGCTTTCTTAAAATTGATATGCCTTGGAGATCACAATACAGCTGAGGAGTTGTGGACAGCTCTTCAGGCTGAAATTGATCAATGACTGTACATGCATACAGGGAAGGCCGTGTCTGATAAAGATGCGAACCTGGTGGGGGCCCTATGGTGAGGCATGGCTCAAGTCCTCAACATTGTGATGCAGGGTTTTTCAGCCACTAACCTGGCCTGTGTGACCTGCTCTAGAAAGTACGGAAACTGTGTGCTCATTCCTGCCATTCGCACCCCTCTGCTCATCGACTTGCATCGATACGGAGGTCTTTGTCCATGCCAGTTATACAGGTTGATATGTGATGTACCGACATGATGGAATTCCACTCTGCACATGTTGCAGCGACTGTGGCAGCAGCAATGAGCCCCGACTCAGTATGTCATGTCATGTAGCCTGGGTCAGCGCAGTATGGAGGTGACGCATATCAACTTTACAGAGTGGGCACAGATTAAGGACCTCTGCACCCTTCTGCACATTTTGAAATGGCTACTATGATGGTTAGCGCTGATGCCGCCATAATCAGCATCACTATTCTGGTCAATTATATGCTGGAGCAGACTTTGAATTTGCTTCGGAGGAGATGGTGGTCCCAAAAGAAGAGGAGGAAGCAGAGGAAGCTGCGGAAGGGATAACATTGTCGCAAAGTTCAAGACTGTCATCACACAGGTGGGTGGCAAGGGAGGGTGGAATATTGCTATCGAGGGGGGCTGGTGATGATGATTACAGGCAAACTGTTATCGAAGTTGCAAGATCCGAGGACCAAATGGAGGAGAAGAGGTGATGGGCGAGCAACTGTCGATGTGGAGGATAATCCCTCCCTGTCTGTTGTTCGGTGTTGGCGGGAGGGTGCAGAGAAAACAACCCTCATTATTGCACAGCCACCAACACAGCATGGTTGTTGGCTTATATGTTGGGCTCTACCTCATGGTAGAGCCCAACATTATTATTATTTTATTATTATTACACATTTATATAGCACCATTTATTCCATGGCACTTTACATATAAAAGGGAGTGCCTTCTTGCTGCACTATCTGCTGCATGATCCCTGTATAGTTATGATTAGTAATAATGAGTAATAATACTCCCTGTCCGACGTAGTGCAAGATAACGAGTGTCCCACGCCGAGTCCAGCTCTGCTACATCTGGATGCCAGGCAGAGCCCGGCATCCAGATGTAGCAGAGCTGCTTACCGGTGGAGATTCCCCCGGGCGGTGGCGTCATCTGTATTTCTCACAGCCAGCTGTCAGACAGGGAGTATTTGTGTTAGTTTGTTATTTTTGTTTTTTTACAGGAGATCGATGCTTGCAGGCTGGTATTTTTAGGCTGTTGAGGGCCAAAATCCATGGGCCTTGACAGTCTTTTAATACCAGGCTGCAGCAGTCTGCTTTTTACTTGGCTGGTTAACAAAAATAGGGGACCCCCACGCCATTTTTATTTTTCGAGGGGATCCCCTATTTTTGTTAACCAAGATAAGCAGACTGCTGTAGCCTGGTATAATTAGGCTTCAAGGTTCATGGATATTGGATCCTTAACAGACTTAAATACCATGCCTCAGTAGTCTGCTTCATCTGGCTGGTTAACAAAAATAGGGGGACCCCACCCCATTTTTTTTCGAGGGGATCCCCTATTTTTGCTAATCAGTTCACTTCAGGTCAGCCGGGAATCCCTCTGACGTCACTGATGCTGTGCGGTGTCCCTGTCTGACCTGAAGTGAAAGTGGGAAGCAATCAATTAAGCTTTCCACACTAATCACTTCCTCTCCTGTCAGCTGGGAGAGGAATTCATTCATTCAGGGGTTTACTGCGAGGCTGGCAGCATTAGCTGTGGTCCCTGCAGTAAACGTTAACCCTTTCAGAAGGATTACATCGGGGGACCTGACTGTGCGTTGGATAGGTAAGAATAATGTTGCTTTATTATTTTATTTTTATTTCAGGAGAACAAGGGAATCGAGGATTACCAGTAAATAAAAGATGGTCAAAAACTGTGTATTTATTTCATTAAATGATTTTTCATTAATGTGTGTGTAGCTTTTTTTTTAACCATTTCATACAATAGGATTAATAATTGAGAGTTGTCTAATTGACAAATCTCAATTATTAACCTGGCTTAAAGTCACCATCCAATAGCAAGGTGGCTTTAACCCATTATTAACCCATTCGCCACCGCTACAGGGCAATGGGAATAGACGGGCAAAGTGACAGAAAGGGCGAATCTAATTATAGATTTGCCTTTTCTGGGTGGCTGGGGGCAGATGTTAGTAGCCAGGGGGGGCACTAAATAAAAGCACCCTCCCTAGGCTAATATTATCTGCCCCCACTCGCTAGCTTTACCTGTTGGTTCAGAAAATAGCGCGGGAGCCCACGCTTTTTTTTCTACGAATGTACACCTCATATATATATATATATACATGTCATTGTGACACAAATATATATACTGATATATATATATAGGTCATACACTTCTACATAGTATAATAGCCGCTAATTCAATTGCCGGCTTTGTGAATTTACAGAACCCGACATGAAATGACACATGGTTTACATACAGTTAACCATGTCATATCATGTAGTTTGATATATGGTTTTCACTAACAATTACATGAGTGTATGGATGCAAAATTTCAGACATGTAGGGGTTAATTAAAGGTGTAAATTCGTTGAATTTTTTTTCAACGAATTTACACCTTTAATTAACCCCTACATGTGTGAAATTTTGCACACATACACTCATGTAATTGTTAGTGAAAACCATATATCAAACTACATGAAATGACGTGGTTAACTGTATGTAAACTATGAGTCATTTCATGTCGGGTGGTTCTGTAATTTCACAAAAGCCGGCAATTGAATTAGAAGATGGCAACCAGTTTTCCTGCTACAGTTTTCACTCTGTGCATTTTTCTAGCGATTTTTTTGCTCCTCTGCCTCTGCAAACTCTTTCCCATTATCCTCTGAGGTGTTTCCCTCCATTATCCATTATATAGCACTGTAGTGGTCATTTTGTAATTCCGATTTTTTTCTCCCATTGACTTACATTGATATCGGAAATCGGAAATTCCGATATCCGATATTTTTCCAATATCGGAAATCGAATTCCGATACGATTTCGGGCATTATCGCTCATCCCTAGTTAAGAATGATACCACATTAAACTAATCTGTCTCACCAGCATAGCTTCACACCTGGTCCCCTGCTTGCTTTTAAATGTTGGTCTTCCACTTTTCTCATCTTGAGTGTTCTTCCATGGCTATGACATGTGTTATGCCCCGTGAGTCCATACTATGAGACGTTGTTGGTGCCAGAAGATCCTTTTTCAAAGACAAAGGATGAGAAAAAATTAAAGATCAAGAACTCACAGCAATCAGAGGAGTTGCAGTGTCAAGACAAATGAGGAGTTAGCCTAGGACACGTCAGTATAATCATTTTTTTTTTTTATCCCCTTCTCAACCCTAAAAAGAATCCAGCAAACTGGTGACCAGCTGGTTGCCATTTTTCTGGGTTCATGAAAATCAAATCAATTCTGGCAAATCAGAACTTCTCATAAATTTACTGACAAATGTGAGTCATAATGAATCTATTCGCTTTTCAGTGTTCACACTTTCCTTTTGTTCTAATCAGCTTTTAACAGACCAATCTGCAAAATGATGACTAGAAAGCATCAATAGGATATTATAAACCCATAGACTAGATTGAGTAACAAAAAAGTACAAACTTTTTTAACAGTCTAAAACGCATTCAGCTTTAAAGAGAAATTTGTCTTCTCTCTATTAGTCTGCCTTTTCTTAGTTTGGGAGAACTAACATTATTAGAGTTTGAAGTCAAAATCTGCAATCTCATTCAGTACTACATCCAAAGTAAGGTGAAGACTAGTGATGAGTGAAAAATTTCTAGTGGAATTGAATTCTACTTAAATTTGACAAAATATGCATTTGACGAAACGCTGATTTTTTTGTAATTTGCTTCCAAGTTGATTCAGCAAAATTGTAAGGACTGGGACTGCGTACCTGTTTTGTCTGTTCTTGCCCTTAGTTCTGTTGGATTCTGCCTTTACCCAAAACGGGGTTGCTGGCTTCACAGGGGCCATCTTGTTTCCTGTCTGATACTCCTTGTTTCCTGTCTGCTGCATATATAAAGGAACTCTGCACACTATACCTTGCTTGTGTATCTTGTACCTCACTTGCTGCCAAGCTCAAGGACTTGCAACCTGCTTGTTTCTTCTATTCCTCGGGATACCCCGCTTGCTTCTGGATTTATGTATTACCGGAAAGACTTTGTTGCTCTGCACCCACCTCTGCTACGGTCTGCCCTGCACTAGGAGCCAGCCCGGGCTCTGGACCACTGGATCCTGCATTACTGGACTTGTACTCGCACCCTCGGTCTGTACCGCTAACATTGCATATTCTTGAGACTGTTTATTGCCTGCTTATCTATAGAGCTGCAGTTTACATCAGTTATCTGAAGTTCTCTCTACAATATATATGTAGCATCGGCGTCCCTGCCCTCTGCTAGGCAGGGACGCTGTTCCCCTCACCCCTCTGCTCCGGGTCTGTCTTCCTCCTCCCGCTCTGCTGGTGGCGCGCGCTCCTTTTCGGCCAATGTGCTTAGGGCACGTGCGCGCTCCCGTCCTCCTAAGTAGTCCCCGGCCAATGGCCGGAGGACTTCACCATATATAAGGCACCTCCTCCAAAATGGAGGTGCCCGAGCAATGTTGTTGCACTGTTCACTACTCTGCTTCAGCCCTTAGGCTCCGTTTCCAGATACCTGCCAGATTCCTGCCAGCCTGCAGTCTGTTACCTGTCTGCTTACCATCCTAGAGGCTCCGCCGTCCGACAGTCTGTCCACCATCACCTGTCAGTCTGTCTATGGACCAGCCAGCCCGTTCACCTGAGGACGCTCACCTGTTTCCTGTCTGCTAGCCGTCCTGGAGGCTCCGCCGTCCGACAGTCTGTTCACCATCACCTGTCAGTCTGTCTATGGACCAGCCAGCCCGTTCATCTGGGGATGCTCATCTGCTACCTGCCTGCTAGCCTACCGGGAGGCTCAGCCATCACAGGTCGTACCTTCCTGTTTGTCCAGAGACTGCCCCGGTCACTTGCCGTGACTTCCTGCCTGTTTGTCCAGAGACTGCCCCGGTCACTTGCCATGACTTCCTGCCTGTTTGTCCAGAGACTGCCCCGGTCACTTGCCGTGACTTCCTGCCTGTTTGTCCAGAGACTGCCCCGGTCACTTGCCGTGACTTCCTGCCTGTTTGTCCAGAGACTGCCCCGGTCACTTGTCGTGGCTTCCTGCCCGTCTTCCCCGGGCGCCACCCGCTGCCTTACAAGGACCGCCTCCTTGTATAAAAGCTCAGAGGTTCCGCCTCCCAGACCCGTTACAGTTTGCTCGGGCCATGGAACCCGGTGGCACCCAAACTCCCTCGCTCTCTGACCTGTGTCATGAACTGTCTCGTCAGAGGTCTCAACAGGAGTCCATCCTGGGTCACCTGCGGAATGTCAATTCCCGCCTGGACACTCTGACTGCTTCACCAGCAACCACCGCTGGCGCCATTACTCGCAATCCGGCAGTTCCGCTGCTCACCAATTCCGTGGTTTCCGTTCCCGGACCTCGACTGTCAGCTCCTCCTCGTTTTGGAGGTGACCCTGCTCTGGCTCGGGGTTTCATTAACCAGTGCACCCTGCACTTTGAATTCCTGTCCCATCAGTTTAACTCCGACCGGGCCAAAATTGCCTTCATCATGTCCCATCTCACCGGGGAGGCTCTGGCCTGGCTAAATCCTCTTTGGGAGAGAGAAGACCCTCTGGTGTCCGACCTGCCTGCCTTTCTCTCGGCTTTCCGGAAGGTATTCGACGAACCCGGACGGAAGACCTCCTCCGTATCATCTCTGCTACGCCTCCGTCAGGGAAGTCTCACCGTGGGTCAATATACCATACGGTTCCGTACCCTTGCCTCGGAGCTGGCCTGGGATAACGACGCTCTAATATCTGTCTTCTGGGAGGGTCTGTCCGGTCGTATTAAAGATGAACTTGCCGGTCGGGACATTCCTACCTCTCTCGATGACCTAATAACTCTTGCCAATAGAATTGATCTACGGTTCCAAGAGCGCGCCAAAGAGGTCACCCGTGAGAGAAAGTTTCCTCGTCTAGCTACTACTTTTCAGAGACCCGTAACTCCCTCCGTTTCTCCCCAGGTACACACTTCTGAGCTTATGCAGGTCGACCAGACCAAGATGGTCAAAGCCCGTCAGGACTTACGCCGTGCCGAGGGGAGTTGCTTCTACTGTGGCAGTAAGGAGCACCTGATCCGTACCTGTCCGGAGAGGTCGGGAAACGCCTGTGTCTAGGTTCGCTCGGAGAGGTCAACCTAGACAAAGATAAATCCTCTCCATCTCTGCTGCTGTCAGTCTCAATTCTCGGGGAGAACCGTTATTTCGAACTAGCCCAACTTGACTCTGGAGCAGCCGGGAATCTTGTTTCACAGGCTCTGGTAGAAAAATACCGCATTCCTACCAAACCTCTGGTTGTACCAGTATCTGTCGCTGCTGTGGATGGGGGTCTCTTACCACGTCCCATCCAACTTATCACCGAATCCATAACTCTGCAGGTGGGTATGCTGCATTCTGAGAGCATCTCTTTTCATGTTCTGCCTGGACTCTCTCACGCTTTCTTACTAGGTCTACCTTGGCTCCAAAAGCATGCACCCGTGCTCGACTGGCAGACTGGAGAGATCCTTCGCTGGGGACAAGACTGTCATAAAACGTGTTTGGTTCCTTTTCATCCCGTCCGTCCTTCTCCTACACCAACTAATCTACCTGGGCTCCCGATTCCATATTGGTCATTCGCTGATGTCTTTCATAAAAAGGAGGCAGAGACATTACCCCCTCACAGACCTTATGATTGCCCTATCGACCTGCTACCCGGTCCTACGCCTCCCGTGGGCGTATTTACCCATTGTCTGCTGCTGAGACCAGGTCGATGTCCGAATATATTGAGGAGAATTTGGCCAAGGGATTGATCCGGAAATCTACCTCCCCAGCGGGAGCAGGCTTCTTCTTCGTAAAAAAGAAAGACGGCTCTCTCCGTCCCTGTATAGACTACAGAGGTCTTAACCTGATCACGGTGAAGAATAAGTACCCCCTTCCGCTCATTCCAGAATTATTTGATCGTCTGAGGGGGGCTAGAATCTTCACCAAACTGGATCTTCATGGGGCATATAACCTAGTCTGTATCCGTCGGGGAGATGAATGGAAGACGGCATTCAACACCCGGGACGGCCACTACGAGTATTTGGTGATGCCCTTTGGTCTCTGTAACGCTCCGGCAGTCTTTCAAGAGTTGGTCAATGACATCTTCCGGGACCTTCTCTACTCCTGCGTAGTGGTGTACCTGGACGACATCTTGGTCTTCTCTCCGGATCTCCAGTCTCACCGGAGGGACGTTCGTCAGGTTCTGCTCAGGCTCAGGCAGAATCACCTCTTCGCTAAATATGAGAAGTGCCTCTTTGAGCAGACTTCGCTTCCGTTTTTGGGCTACATCATTTCTCAGACAGGTCTACGAATGGATCCGGAGAAACTATCTGCCATCGAGAAATGGCCCCGACCGGAGGGATTGAAGGCCATTCAGCGGTTCCTGGGCTTCGCCAATTATTACCGCCTCTTCATATCGCACTTCTCTTCCCGGACTGCTCCAATCTCCGCGCTCACCCGCAAGGAAGCTAACCCCAAACAGTGGACGCCCGAAGCAGAGGAGGCCTTTCTTTCCTTAAAACAAGCCTTCTCTTCCGTTCCGGTGCTGCATCGCCCGGACGGCAACAAGCAGTTCTTCTTGAAGGTTGACGCTTCCTCCTCTGGAGCCGGAGCTGTACTTACTCAAAAATCTTCTTCCGGGAGGATGGTAACTTGCGGCTTCTTCTCTAAACTCTTCTCCTCTTCCAAGCGCAATTATTCCATAGGAGACCGAGAGCTATTGGCCATCAAGCTGGCATTAGAAGAGTGGCGTTACCTACTCGAGGGGGCTCTTCATCCAGTAATCATTTACACTGATCACAAAAACTTGGCTTACCTCCAGCATGCTCAGAGACTTAACCCTCGCCAAGCCCGGTGGTCCTTGTTTTTTGCTCGCTTTGATTTTCTTCTACATTTTCGCCCGGCAGACAAGAACATCAAGGCGGACGCCTTGTCTCGATCCTTCCTGGTGTCGGATCTCGAGGAGGAACCTAAACATATCATCGATCCCGCCAGAGTGATGCAGGTGACTCCCGTGAGTCTAAATCGTCTCCCTCCTGGTAAGACGTTCGTATCGGTACCCGATCGAGAGAGGATCCTACACTGGGGTCATTCGTCTAAACTAGCTGGCCACGCCGGTCAGAAAAAGACCCTCCAGCTTATTACCTGGCATTTCTGGTGGCCTACCCTGCACAAGGACGTAAAAGACTTTGTTTCTGCCTGTGCCTCCTGTGCCCGCAACAAAGTTCCGAGACACCTGCCTGCCGGCCGCCTCCTTCCGCTTCCGGTACCCGCTGCCCCTGGCAGCATATAGCCATGGACTTCATAACTGACCTCCCCGTCTCTGCTGGTTGTACGGTCATTTGGGTGGTCGTTGACCATTTTTCCAAGATGGCTCACTTTATTCCCCTGCCAGGTCTTCCGTCAGCACCCGAACTGGCTAAAGACTTTATCCGCCACATCTTCCGTCTTCATGGCCTGCCTCGTCACATTGTGTCGGATCGTGGGGTACAGTTCACCTCACGTTTCTGGAAAGCCACTTGTAAGTTGCTAGACGTCTCCCTGGATTTCTCCTCCGCTTACCACCCACAGTCCAATGGTCAAGTGGAGCGGATCAATCAGATTCTGACCAGTTACCTCCGGCACTTCGTTAATGCCCACCATTCTGACTGGGTGGATCTCCTGCCATGGGCCGAATTTTCTTACAACAATCACGAGAGCGAGTCTTCCTCCAAATCTCCGTTTTTTGTAGTCTTCGGTCAGCATCCTGTTCCCGTCTCCACCTCTGTTGACAATCCAGCTGCGGAATCTCTTGTTAACGAATTTTCCACCATATGGGAGAGTACCCGGTCCACACTCATTCTGTCATCCGAGCGCATGAAGAAACATGCTGACAAAAAACGTCTGGATTCTCCTCAATTCCGTCCTGGGGATAAGGTCTGGCTCTCGTCCAAGTATGTCCGGCTCAAGATTCCTTCCTATAAGTTAGGTCCTCGGTTCATCGGTCCCCTGGAGGTCATCAGTCAGATCAACCCGGTGGCCTATAAATTGAAACTCCCGGCCAATTTGCGGATTCCTAACTCCTTCCATGTATCTCTCCTCAAACCGGTGGTACTTAACTCTTTTGTCAAGCCTACAGGTACGCTTCTTGCTCCAGTTTCTGCTGAAAACGAATTTGAGGTAGAGAACATTCTGGCCACCAAAAGGGTAAGGAGAAAGACCTATTTTCTGGTGGATTGGAAGGGTATGGTCCTGAGGAGAGAACGTGGGAGCCTCGGGAGAACATCCATGCCCCTCTCATCTTAGCTAAATTTCTCTCTGGCCTAAAAAAGGGGGGGCCTAAAGGGGTGGGTACTGTAGCGTCGGCGTCCCTGCCCTCTGCTAGGCAGGGACGCTGTTCCCCTCACCCCTCTGCTCCGGGTCCGTCTTCCTCCTCCCGCTCTGCTGGTGGCGTGCGCTCCTTTCCGGCCACTGTGCTTAGGGCGCGCACGCGCTCCCGTCCTCCTAAGTAGTCCCCGGCCAATGGCCGGAGGACTTCACCATATATAAGGCACCTCCTCCAAAATGGAGGTGCCCGAGCAATGTTGTTGCACTGTTCACTACTCTGCTTCAGCCCTTAGGCTCCGTTTCCAGATACCTGCCAGATTCCTGCCAGCCTGCAGTCTGTTACCTGTCTGCTTACCGTCCTAGAGGCTCCGCCGTCCGACAGTCTGTCCACCATCACCTGTCAGTCTGTCTATGGACCAGCCAGCCCGTTCACCTGAGGACGCTCACCTGTTTCCTGTCTGCTAGCCGTCCTGGAGGCTCCGCCGTCCGACAGTCTGTCCACCATCACCTGTCAGTCTGTCTATGGACCAGCCAGCCCGTTCATCTGGGGACGCTCATCTGCTACCTGCCTGCTAGCCTACCGGGAGGCTCAGCCATCACAGGTCGTACCTTCCTGTTTGTCCAGAGACTGCCCCGGTCACTTGCCGTGACTTCCTGTCTGTTTGTCCAGAGACTGCCCCGGTCACTTGCCGTGACTTCCTGCCTGTTTGTCGATAGACTGCCCCGGTCACTTGCCGTGACTTCCTGCCTGTTTGTCCAAAGACTGCCCCGGTCACTTGTCGTGGCTTCCTGCCCGTCTTCCCCGGGCGCCACCCGTTGCCTTACAAGGACCGCCTCCTTGTATAAAAGCTCAGAGGTTCCGCCTCCCAGACCCGTTACAATATATATATCTTGAATAGTGTTGAGCGATACTGCTCGATATCGAAAAATATCGGATCGGAATGGTATAACCGATATCACTAAATATCGCCGATGTCCGATTCCGATAGCGGAAGTCCCATGTAAGTCTATGGGAACAAAATATCGCAACAAAAAAAACCCTTTCTTTCGTTGTAAACACAAAATATACACACATAGAATACATATATATATATACATGTCATTGTGACATATATATATAAACATATATTTATAGTTTATACACTTCTACATAGTAAAATAGACTCTGTGCTTGAGAATTGCTAAAATCATCAGAGAATGTATTTGCCAATTTTTTCCGCCATATCTGCGTCACGACGAGGCACTGGTGAAGAAGAAGGGCGTGCTCTTCGTGGGTGTACACTCACTCAGTGGCGTGAAAACGATGGCCGACCAGTGTAAATGTTACTGCAATGTAAGATCGTGCCCCACAACTCTGGAGTTCCGCCTCCTCATCCTCCTCAGTGAGCAGAAACTAACACGAAGGTCCCGCCTCCCTACAAAAGAGGGGCCCTCTCCTGATGCTAATGACACATGTGACTTGGCAGAGATGGCTAATGGACACGAGCAGAAGTGTGAAGGGATGGAGCAGTCAGAGCTCTCCCCCCACGGAAGCGACCCGATCGCCACGGAATCACCGTTGGGCACCCGGCCTGTAAACCCTCCTACGCTGCAAGAAGCGGAGGATACCCTAAGAGGCCTGGCCCGGCAACGGGAGGAGGTCGCCAGGATGGAAGCGAGCTGGCGTGCCCTAAAAATAAACTTGGAGTGGCGCCAATCCCTCTTACCTGAAGTGTCTGTACCGGAAGGTGAGGCACCCGTTCTAGTAGAGGAGCCCTTGCAATGTGATCCGGTTGACGTTGTCGCAGTGGAGGCACCCGTTCCTGCAAAAACTGCAGCACCGTCAGCACCCCAGATCCCGCTGTCTGCCCCCGTCGCTGAGACAGAAGAAGCGACACCCGTCCTCATGGAGGAGGCCGCGCAGGCACCAGAGCACTACCTGCCTGTACCGGAGCCCCGACTGTCATCTGATTTAGAGCCGTCTGCTTCCTCCGCAGGGGAGCGCCGCCAGGACTGGGGGGCGCCAGGAGAGCTGCCGCAAACCGGACATTGCAAGCTGCAGTGGAGTGGTGGAGACATGGAGCTGTTGGTGGAGGAGAATTTCAACCGGCGTCAGGAGGAAGAGTGGAGACGTTGGGAGCGGGAAGCAGAGCGACAAAGGGAGCAGCGAGAAACCCTAAAACTTCGCCAACGTAACCTGGAGAAGGACCGGGCAGATAAGGACCGGATGAGAAAGGATAAAGGAACCCTGAGGGAGCCGCGGCATAAGGGTGCAGTACGGAGCTTTAAATTGAAAGGTGGGTGGGGCTTCATCCAGGAGCCTGGACTTTATTTAGAAGTTTTTGTGACCCGGCGGGACGTGGAGACTCACCTCCCAGAAGGACACCCGGGGAGGGACCTGTTGCCAGGAGACTTGGTGACTTACACCCGACACTGGGGTTACAATGGGTGGTACGCCCTAAATGTTACCAGGTGCGACCCCTACTCCCCAGAGTGTCAGGAACCTGTGAGACCCTCGGAGCCTTCAGCCTCCCACATCCAGGCCTCTGCAAAAGTGCCCACCCAACGCCGTAAATCTCCACAGCCTCCCTCAGTGGTCTCCTCAGCAGCCCCAGCTATGGACATGATAACTATAGCTGGCCCGTACCCGGCGCATGTTAGGCCCCCTGGGGTTCGTTCAGTCCGGGACATAGGGTTCCAGACCCGGAGGGAGATGAAAGAGGTGGCCACACAGACCCAGATAGCGGGTCACGACTTGACTGTACAGGCCACACGACGTCATCAGGTCCTGGTGGTCCTTGGTGCCTCGGATGTTTGGCAAGCATCAGAAGAGTACCAGGTGGTACCTGGAACACCCCGGCCAAAGAAGTATAAATAACCAGGACAGGGTCCCTGTATGTAAATAGTTAAATTGTTGATAAATAGTTAAATTGTTGATAAATAGTTAAATTGTTGATGTACCCGGACGGGTGAATGTTCATAAAAAAGTTTTTTAATTTAATAAAAAAAAAAAAACACATTTTTCATTACTTTTATTACAGTCTCATCCTGCGACGCCATCGATCTCCTGTAAAAAAATGAAAAAAAAAAAAAAAGTATACCACCTGACCGACGCAGTCCATAGTAACGAGTGTCCCACGACGATCCAGCTCTGCTACATCAGAATGACAGGCAGAGCCTGTCATCCCGGCGCAGCACAGCTGATTACCTGCTTCCCCGGCGGTGACGTCATCGGACTGGTTTACGGCCGGGATTACCCTGCAGTCACTGCAGTTATCGCGAAAAAACTGCATGTGACCGCCAGGGAGAAGATAATGGCGGCCTCAAGCAGTCCAGGACGTGACCGCCGGAGATCTCCTGCCAGGTAAGTGCCGCTGACTCCTGACAGACCCGACCGACGGACACTCACAGTGACAGTGACAAATCCGATTCCGGTATTCGATATGACGAAAATATCGGTATTCGGAATCGAAAGGCCGATACAGCTAATATCGGCCGATATCCGATATTTGCAGTATCGTATCGCTCAACACTAATCTTGAACTGTGATTAGAGTTGAGCGATACTTTCCGATATCCAAAAGTATCGGAATCTGAATGGTATCGCCGATACACAAAAAATATCGGCGATACCCGATACCGATACCGGAAACACAATGTAAGTCTATGGGAACAAAATATCGGAATTAAAAAAAAACCATTCTTGCCTTGTTGGTTAATTGTACATGAAGGAAAACAACAAAGAGTAATGTAGAATTTATTGGGGGGGTTGAGGAGACATTAAAGGCATAGATGTTTAACACAATGCAATGGAATAGCATTAATATTTCTTTTTTTGAAATACGTTTGGATTGACGAAGAAATTGACAATGTTGTTAACCTTTTTTCTATTTTGTCAAATATGTTTCACAACTTCCATGCTCTTCACCTTTTTAACTTTTCACACACTTTCTCCTTCATAATCTTCAGCAGCATCATCTTTCTCATCAAATTATTCTTCATCTTCACCTTCTTAATCTTCTAAAACTTCTTGCTATTCATCTTTTTGTTAACATTACTTATATTGTTCTTATTAAACAGTTATTATTCTTCATATTCTACTTCTTCATCTTCTTCCTATTCATCCTTTTCATCATATTCTTATTTGTGACAGACATTCCTGTACTTGTAATCTGTAAAACTCTGAATTTTCATCCTTCCGTTCTTGCTGTCACGAAAGATTTTAATTACAACAGTATTTGTCCGCGTTCAGTTTAGCCTGCAGCAGCATCAGGCATTTTCCAGGGGCACCATGAGGAGGAACGGACTCACCCCCATACACTGCTTAGTCTTCTTCTGCTTAGAATTTAGAGCATATATTTTGCTCTTCATTTTGGTCTTATACTTCATGTTCTTCTGCTTTTTGATCTTCTGCTTATTGTTCTTCTGTCTCTTGTTCTGTATCTTGTAGTTTGTCTTAACCTTCTTTGTCCTGTTGGTGATGGTACAAAAGCCAATGGAAGTAACGAGGACCAGCTGACTGTGCTGGAACCCGGAGGGTCAGCAGAAGGAAAAGAGCCAATGGCACAACCGAGGACCAGCTGACGTTACTGGGACACGGTTACTAAGCAGGAGGTACCTGTGCTCCAAAGCACTACCAAGGACCAGCAGACGTTGCTGGAACTCGGATACCGACATGGAGGCACCTAGGCCAAAGGCACTGCGGAGAACCAGCTGACGGTACTGGAACCCGGACGGGTAGAAGAAGGTACAAGAGCCAATGCAAGTGACGAGGACCAGCTGACTGTGCTGGAACACGGAGGGTCAGCAGAAGGAAAAGAGCCAATGGCACAACCGAGGACCAGCTGACGTTACTGGGACACGGTTACTAAGCAGGAGGTACCTGTGCTCCAAAGCACTACCAAGGACCAGCAGACGTTGCTGGAACTCGGATACCGACATGGAGGCACCTAGGCCAAAGGCACTGCGGAGAACCAGCTGACGGTACTGGAACCCGGATGGGTAGCAGAAGGTACCCATGGAAATTAAAGTTGAGGCAGCAGGACTGTTTGCCGTTCACACAGCAGGGGAACAGCTGACATTACTGAACCCCAGTAACACAGGATCAAGTGTTAACTGTGCTAACAGCACTTCCGAGAAACAACTGGCGGTGTTGTAACCCAGGGATGAGAACAGAACATGGTGGAGGCAGCAGGACTTTTTGCCGTTCACACAGCAGGGGAACAGCTGACATTACTGAACCCCAGTAACACAGGAGCAAGTGTTAACTGTGCTAACAGCACTTCCGAGAAACAACTGGCGGTGTTGTAACCCAGGGATGAGAACAGAACATGGTGGAGGCAGCAGGACTTTTTGCCGTTCACACAGCAGGGGAACAGCTGACATTACTGAACCCCAGTAACACAGGAGCAAGTGTTAACTGTGCTAACAGCACTTCCGAGAAACAACTGGCGGTGTTGTAACCCAGGGATGAGAACAGAACATGGTGGAGGCAGCAGGACTTTTTGTCGTTCACACAGCAGGGGAACAGCTGACATTACTGAACCCCAGTAACACAGGAGCAAGTGTTAACTGTGCTACCAGCACTTCCGAGAAACAACTGGCGGTGTTGTAACCCAGGGATGAGAACAGAACATGGTGGAGGCAGCAGGACTTTTTGCCGTTCACACAGCAGGGGAACAGCTGACATTACTGAACCCCAGTAACACAGGAGCAAGTGTAGACTGTGCTAACAGCACTTCCGAGAAACAACTGGCGGTGTTGTAACCCAGGGATGAGAAGAGAACATGGTGGAGGCAGCAGGACTTTTTGCCGTTCACACAGCAGGGGAACAGCTGACATTACTGAACCCCAGTAACACAGGAGCAAGTGTTAACTGTGCTAACAGCACTTCCGAGAAACAACTGGCGGTGTTGTAACCCAGGATGAGAACAGAACATGGTGGAGGCAGCAGGACTTTTTGCCGTTCACACAGCAGGGGAACAGCTGACATTACTGAACCCCAGTAACACAGGAGCAAGTGTTAACTGTGCTAACAGCACTTCCGAGAAACAACTGGCGGTGTTGTAACCCAGGGATGAGAACAGAACATGGTGGAGGCAGCAGGACTTTTTGCCGTTCACACAGCAGGGGAACAGCTGACATTACTGAACCCCAGTAACACAGGAGCAAGTGTTAACTGTGCTAACAGCACTTCCGAGAAACAACTGGCGGTGTTGTAACCCAGGGATGAGAACAGAACATGGTGGAGGCAGCAGGACTTTTTGCCAGACACACAGCAGGGGAACAGCAGGCGTTACTGAACCCAGAAACACATCAGCGATTGTTTTCATCTGTGCATCTAACACTTCTGAGCAGCAACTGGCGCTGTTGAAGCCCAGGGTCAAGGAGGGTGTAGGCATAAAATATTGAGTTATTGCCTTGTTACGTGGCCATTGCAAATGTATGTACTTCAAACAAGAATAAATGAAGTTTTACTACGACAATAAAATGATGAATTTCGATTACAAGAATAGAAAAATATTTATACTTGACAGTCCTCTGTGGTTGATAACGTTTAAAGGCTAACTGAAAATATGGTAACAAATTCAAAGCTTTCGAGACTACTCAGGTGTCTTCATCAGGCTAAGAGTAAAGCCAAAAATGAAGAATCACATATTTCTCACACAACAGGACACAGGAATAGCTAAGACAAGTGAGGGAGGACAGTGAGGAGACCGGCAACAAAAAGGAGAACAAGGTGAATTATCAGCGCCACACAATCACAGATAAATTAATGAATTTACTGTGGCAAAAGACTTTGTATGCCCGGTCATAGCATGATGGATAGGGAATTATGGTATTAAATAAATTCATATGAGAAAGTACAAAGGTTTCAGAATATAAGCTCATCATGACCTTTGACACTGTTAGTGATGGAATGAATAGATCACATGGATTTATGTCATTCTATATCAATTAAGGAATCTGCGTCTATGCCCTTCCAGGGTCATGAAAACCCAAAAAAAGACGCCAATAGAGGGCAATCAAACTTTCTATCCTTTTTCTAGGAACTGTTCCAATATTTATGTTCATCCCTGTGAGATAATGACAGTTCTGATACACGTCACTTACTTGTCTTACCTATTGCACTATTCCTGTGTCCTGTTGTGTATAGAAATATGTGATGCTTAATTTTTTTATTTACTCTTTGCCTGATGAAGAGACGTGAGTAGCCTTGAAAGCTTGCAATTTGTTTCCATCTTTTCAGTTATCCATTAAAAGGTATCAACCACTGCTGACTCTGAAGTCTAAATATTTTTCTATCTACTGGCTAACACGTACAAAGATACACATGTTTTCTAATTTCAAGAAGGAAAAATAAAGAAAATACAAATATAAACGCATATATGCACATGCCAAAAATAAATGGAACAACACAACACCCAAAAAATTGGTAACAAAATATAGTGTTGTAAATTTAAGAATAAAAGTCCATTTTTTTTTTTATGAATAATGCTTAAGGAACGCTATGTTAAACCATAACATAGTGAAGACAATGGATTTTGTAATAGTCACTCATCATCATCATCGCAAATTTTATGTGACAGTCACTGACATTTCAATTATTTAAGTTCATAACATCGTAACTTTCTATAGCATGTATGACATGTCCAGCATGGACTCATCAATGTGATTGATGACACAATAATGTACGATAAAAAATAACCATTTAAAAAAACATTAGGCATTGTTTGTCACAATTTAAGTGTGTGCCTGCAAGTGTAGGTGAAACAAAGGCTACGGATAGCAAAGGTATATTCTATGTCTGTATCAGACAGTGGACATCTCTGATGGGTAATGCCGATGTTATACTGTACGTCAATAAAGTCTGCGTCTGAAATCATGCATTTTTTGCTTGTAGAGTGTTGAAGAGGGTAAAAGAATGTCTGGTTGCGCAAAGCTTTATCCGTCAACACTACCTTCCTACTGTCACGCGTAGGGTAGGGTAGCGTGTGGCAATTAGCTGACTATCAAATGTGAGGTTAGGCTGCGTTATTGCGCACTAGGGACGCAAAAAAAAATACAGCAGTAATAATTAAATGTGTAATACTCCAGCTATGACAAACCAAAAAATTACGTTCCCTCTTTAACAATGTACAACACTAACAAGCCTAATGGTTGACGCTGACTTAATTGAGATACAGTATTACATCAACATTGTCCATGAGTAACTATGCACTGTGATACCTATATACCAGTATTAATTTATATCTCTTGTGGTTGTTTCAACAGCACTTGCAGGTATAACTACCTATTGTCAGTATGCATGATGCACTTTCTAGATGTAATAATTTATTATTGGACATTATTACCATGTTTACATGCTGGCCATTTCATATATGGTGTTTGAAGTTACAGTTGGCATCAGTATGTGTATTTTATAATGTCTGTCATAAATAAAACTCGTGATGATGATGATGAGGATTTAATGATTCGTACATCCATTGAGTGCATTATCTTACAGGTACAGATAAAGTTCCTTAAAAAGCATTAATTCATAAGTCTGAAATGTACTTTTATGCATTAATTTCAAAATGTGAAGAGTAGACTATGTTTTATTTTTTGTTACCATTTCTAATAGACATGTGCAGATATGCGCTGTGATGACAAATTATTATTTGTCCATATTTGTCATAAAAATTTATCATTCTAGGCCTGCAAAACTTCACAATTTCATGTTTTCAGCATAACAAGCAGGGTGACGGCTCTTCCTATTTGGAGCATGTTGGTCATGTGTTTTTCTGTCCATGTGTCGGGAACAGGAGACTTCTTGCCGTTCACACAGCAGGGGAACAGCTGGCGTTACTGAACCCCACTAACAGTAGAGCTTGTGTTTTGTTCTGTGGACACGACACTTCTGAGCAGCAACTGGCAGTGTTGGAGCCCAGGGAGTAGAGTTCAGGTGGTAGAAAGATGAACATAACAGGAGACATGGATAACGTTGCGAACCAGTTATTTAATCTGAAAACGGACAGACAAATTCTGGCGAGATCCATGCCTTGTTCATTTTCAGAAAAGTAAGCCGGTCTACATTATCGGAGGATAGTCGCATGCGACGGTCTGTTAGTACACCACCTGCAGCACTAAAGACGCGCTCCGATAATACACTGGCAGCAGGGCAAGCCAGCACCTCCAATGCATACTGGCTAAGCTCTGGCCATGTATCCAGCTTAGAGACCCAAAACTTGAATGGGGAAGAGCCATCTGGGAGTACACTGAGAGGCAATGCCAAGTAGTCTGTCACCATCTGACGGATACGTTGCCTCCCGCTGACTGGAGCCCTCTCGGATGGTGTAGACATTTGTGGCGCTGCCACAAAACTTTGCCACATTTTTAACATACTGGTCTTTCCCTGTGCAGAGGCACTGCGTGTGCTCCCTCTTGTTGCAGAGCTCTCTACACTGCCTCGACGCACAGAGCTGCTTTGTAAAGCAGTAGCAGCAGCAGTGCTCTCGGCAGTAAGGTAGAACATTAGGGATTGCACCAGTGTGTCTTGGTACTCCCGCATTTTACGCTCCCGGTTCAACGGTGTGATGAGGCTTTTGACGTTGTCCCGGTAGCGAGGGTCTAGGAGGGTGTACACCCAATAATCAGACGTCGTGAGAATGTGGGCAATGCGGCGGTCGTTTCTTAGGCACTGCAGCATGAAATCAACCATGTGCTGCAGACTCCCAACTGGCAAAGAAAACGCTGTCCTCTGCAAGAGGCGTTATCTCTGCCTGCTCTGCATCACCCCACCCTTCGCTCTACATACTGACTAGAGCGTTGTGTACCTCCCTCTGGAGCGATGTCTTCCTCCTCCATTGACTCCTCCTCCTCATCCTCCTCACAAAGTGAGCCCTGCCCAGCCCTTTGTGAGGAACCACGTTGCGCTGACTTTCCAGAAGGTGATGGAATTTGTGACTCCTCATCCTCCACCTCTTCCAAAACCTCATCCCTTATTGCTTGCAGTGTTTTTTGAAGCAGGCAGATAAGGGGGACAGTCAGGCTGACTAGTGCATCATCTGCACTCGCCATCCGCGTTGACTCATCAAACGCACGCAAAACGTGGCACATGTCCTTCATAGTGGCCCACTCATTAATGGTGAAGTGTGGACGGCGCAAATTGCGTGTTGATTGCGCCTGATGCAGCTGATACTCCATAACTGCTGGCTGCTGCTCACACAACCGCTCCAACATATGTAACGTTGAATTCCACCTGGTGGATACGTCACATATGATGCGATGTTCAGGAAGGCGCAATCTGCGTTGCAGAGCTGCAATGCGCGATCTGGCCATGCTGGAACGTCGCAAGTGAGCGCACTCTAGGCGGACCTTGTGCAGCAGTGCATCAAGATCCGGATAGTCCCTCAAAAAACTCTGCACGACCAAGTTGAGCACATGTGCCAGACATGGTATGTGAGTGAGTTTGCCAAGGCCCAGAGCTGCCACCAGATTTCGGCCATTGTCACACACTACCAAGCCTGGCTGGAGATTCGCTGGCAAAAACCACACGTCACTCTCCTGCTTGATGGCATTCCAGAGCTCTGCGCTGTGGCTTCGATTCCCCATGGGAATTAATTTCAGAACGGCCTGTTGCCGTTTGGCCACGGCTGTGCTCATATCGGTCGCATCAGGTAAGCGTCCACGGGTCCATGTGGAGGTAGACCGTGACGGCTCCTGCAGCGATGATTCTGAGGAACTGGAGTAGGAGGAGGAGTCAATGTGGACAGACTTGATTCCGGCAATCCTTGGAGTTGGCAGAACACGTACAGCGCCACTCGCAAGATCTGTACCCGGCTCCACAACATTCACCCAATGGGCAGTGAGTGAAAGGTATCGTCCCTGGCCATGGGTACTGGTCCACGCATCGGTGGTCAGGTGGACCTTGCTACTGACGGCGTTTAGTAGCGCATGTTTAATTTTTGCCTCAACATGCTTTTGCAGACCAGGGACGGCTTGCCTGCTGAAATAAAATCGGCTGGGCACATTGTATTGTGGGACTGCCAATGCCATTAATTCACGGAAACTGTCAGTCTCCACCAGTCTGAATGACAGCATTTCAAGGGACAGGAGTTTTGCAATGCCAGCATTCAGAGCCTGTGCTCGTGGATGGTTTGCCGAGTATGGCCGTCTTTTATCCCATGCCTGTGCTACCGATGGCTGTTTTGTGGCCTGGGTGTGTGAGGATGACAGGGAACTTGCAGCTGTGGGTGGAATAACACTGTGTCTCTGGACAACAGTGACAGAGGTTCTTCCATGGCGATCCTTTGAGGAAGCCGAACCAGCTGTGTGTGAACTGAAGGAAGAGGCTCCAACACGAGCTGAAGATGTAGGTGCTGCTGTAGGTTGGCCTACATCTCCAGTGTGTCTTTGTAACTCAACAAAGTGCTTTGACCGCACATGTTTCCACATATTTGTTGTATTAAGGTTACTGACACTTTTACCTCTTTTAATTTTTTGATTACACAGCTTGCATTTGACATAGCAAATATCTGCAACTGTATCAAAAAAGGACCACGCAGAGCAAGTCCTGGGAGCGCCCGGTTTGGCTGTTGTAAGAGAACTGCTCCGAATGGGTGCCAAACTGGAGGCTACAGGCAAGCGAGTCTGCAGCCTACCTCTCCCTACTGTTTGGACCGTTGGGGCAATCTCTTCCTCAGAGCTGCTCCCACCACCTTCCTGTTCCTCACGCCATGTTGGGTCTTGGACCTCATCATCTCCACCACTACCCTCTTCCAACACCTGCTGTTGTTGGGTGGTCTGGCCAGCACCATGCTCAACAGAAACTGGCAACTGAGTCTCATCATCATCAGATGCGTTCTGCGGTGTGCTGACCATCGGCACTGGCTCACCCGCCTCTTCAGATTCAGAGAGACACAGCTGTTGCGCATCACTGCATACTGCCTCTTCTTCACATTCCAGAATGCTGCTTGGCTGAGCCCCTGTTTGCAAGCCAACAGATTCTGAGAACAGAAGCAGAGACTCAGCTGGCTCCTGTACAGAGCTCTCTGACTGCCTGGGCAATTTGGCAGGCGGTGAAGAGACTGATGGTTGTTCAACAGTGCTGTGGTCCTGAGAGGAGGTGGAAGCTATTGAAGTCGATGCATTGGCTTCCATCCAACCAACAACGGCTTCAATTTGTTCTTCACGCAGCAGGGGGGTACGCTGAGCTCCTACAAAAGTGCGCATAAAGGAACGCTCACGGGGAAAACTGGTGGATGCTGTGTCACTGGGTGCGGCAGCAGCCACAGAATCCCCACATCCTCTCCCCGCTGCAAATCCACGGCCTCGACCACGACCACGTGCCTTACTCACTGACTTCTTCATCGTGGTAGATTGATAAAGAAAGTCTGAAAAGTTATAAGGCCTAAGTGTGGTTATTCCTCACAGACTACAGTGAACCCTGCAGACAGCTGTTCAGTAGCTGTTAAAGGCCCCTTTGTGTACTTCTATAGTGTTTGCAACCAATGTATTGTATACGGATGGAAGCGCGTCACACTAATAGATTAGATTTTTTTCCACTAAAATGGAGCAGCACCAATTAAAGAAAAATGTGAAGGATGAGGCAGTGACACACGCTCAGCAGACTACAACCGGCAGTGGTTGAAGAACAAACTGGAGCGTAATCTGCACTCACAAAATGAAAAGCTCACAGACTACAGTGAACACTGAAACACAACTGTTCAGTAGCTGTTAAAGGCCCCTTTGTGTACTTCTATAGTGTTTGCAACCAATGTATTGTATACGGATGGAAGCGCGTCACACTAATAGATTAGATTTTTTTCCACTAAAATGGAGCAGCACCAATTAGAGAAAAATGTGAAGGATGAGGCAGTGACACACGCTCAGCAGACTACAACCGGCAGTGGTTGAAGAACAAACTGGAGCGTAATCTGCACTCACAAAATGAAAAGCTCACAGACTACAGTGAACACTGAAACACAACTGTTCAGTAGCTGTTAAAGGCCCCTTTGTGTACTTCTATAGTGTTTGCAACCAATGTATTGTATACGGATGGAAGCGCGTCACACTAATAGATTAGATTTTTTTCCACTAAAATGGAGCAGCACCAATTAGAGAAAAATGTGAAGGATGAGGCAGTGACACACGCTCAGCAGACTACAACCGGCAGTGGTTGAAGAACAAACTGGAGCGTAATCTGCACTCACAAAATGAAAAGCTCACAGACTACAGTGAACACTGAAACACAACTGTTCAGTAGCTGTTAAAGGCCCCTTTGTGTACTTCTATAGTGTTTGCAACCAATGTATTGTATACGGATGGAAGCGCGTCACACTAATAGATTAGATTTTTTTCCACTAAAATGGAGCAGCACCAATTAGAGAAAAATGTAAAGGATGAGGCAGTGACACACGCTCAGCAGACTACAACCGGCAGTGGTTGAAGAACTAACTGGAGCGTAATCTGCACTCACAAAATTAAAAGCTCACAGACTACAGTAAACCCTGCAGACAACTGTTCAGTAGCTGTGAAAGGCTCCTTTCTGTACTTCTATAGTGTTTGCAACCAATGTATTGTATACGGATGGAAGCACGTCACACTAATAGATTTGATTTTTTTCTAATATAATGGAGCTGCACCAATTCCACAAAATAAAATAAAAAAAAAAAAGAGTCAGTGACACGTGCAGATGCCTACAAACAGCGGTGGATGCAGAGCAAACTACAGCGTCACCTGCACTGTCACACACACACCTTGCACAGAGCTGTTAAAACAACACTGGCAAAATGAAGCTTTACACAGCGGTTGGTAAACTAGCCTGCCTAAAGCACAGTAGTACACAAAATCGCTATATCTAACTGTCCCTCAGAGTGAGCAGAGTAGCGTTCTGTCCCTAACTCAGTTCACAGCACAGTGACGCTAAAATGGCTGCGGCGCCTTTTATAGTGCATTCTGACATCATTTCAGCAGCCAATCACAGCCATGCCATTAGTTAAGATGACCGCAGCATTACAGGATGTGCCCACACTTCATAAGATTCATCATTGGCTGACTAACATCACATTGCCTCTCAAAGAATTATGGGAACTTCCGATTCCGGTATACGATATTGAAAAAGTATCGGAATTAAGTATCGGAATTCCGATAACGCGAATATCGGCCGATACCCGATACTTGCGGTATCGGAATGCTCAACACTAACTGTGATGTATCATGTTTGTCTTCATTCTGACCCACGTCATTGGTCTCCATAGAACATTAGCATAATCTTATTACAAAAATGGTGTCTGCTGACCGCTATTTTTGTCAACCATATTAAGTCATTGAAAGGTTGAAAAAATAAAAGATCCTTATATTTACTTTACATGTTTGGATCGTTTGTTCCTTACTGTCACTCAAACGGTCCTTGTCACATCATTTGATCCCCATTGCAGTCTCTGATGACACTTGGGACAGTTCCACACATGCGAGCACAAGGTAACGGTTCATGTCAATACATCATGATATCATGACCTTAATCTTGGACCACATGAGAGCCAGAAATCTCTCTCTCTGTGAGGGGCCCGGGGATTTCAGAGCTACCAGCAGTAATCAGAAGATGCGACGATGACTGGACGTGTGATGGTGAAGAGTGGAAGTGTCTGAGAAATGAGCGGTGAGGCGAACATATGTATTATTTAATTATTTACATATTACATGTATTATTATCTGGGGTCTGAAGAGACTTCAGTGCAAAATATAAGACATCCTACGTGTAAAAGTGGACAACGTCATGATATACAGAAAAATAAATGTTAAAGTTCTAACAGACAAAAAAATATCATAAACATATTGGGTTTTTGCTTCATTTTTTAGAAATTATGTAACTGCTAATGTAATCCCAAAAGCTTTCAACTACACTAAAGATATTTTTTTTTCTTTTTATTTTGTTAAAGCTGGCTCTTTCACATGTTCTGCATTGACTACCAATGACACCTTTTCAAGAAGTGGCTGAAAGCCACCGAATGCATCAGGGTTAATCAGTTTAAGTTACTTTACCAGTAAGAGTCAGCAAGATTATAATACATTCAAATAAATAGAATGCAATGTATAGTATCAAACTCAATCCGATATAATAATGCAGAGCTTTCAGTCAACTATAATTTGTTTTGTTTCTCATCAATAAAAATGCTTGGAAATTGTGACACCAAATGCAATACTGTACATGTACAAAAGTATTGAGACACCTAGAACTTGAATGGAGGGCACCACCCTACATGCATAGTATGCTTTGGCCAAGTAGTAACAACATGAGAAAAAGAAGCATACAAATTCTAAGGATCACTTAAATATTAAAAAACAGTAAATCTTTATTGAAATACAAAAGCACTCCAAAAAAGTGAATATACATTAAAACATGGAAATAAAAAACACAATAATTGTGACAAACAAAGCCCATAATAAGGCCACTGACCAACCCTCCCAACATAAATATAATGTTGGATACACAATGTTAAACTGCAATATGGAAAGTACACCTCCAAATGACTGCACAAAAATAATAATGAAGTGGCACACAAATAATGTCTAATATAGAATGAATACCCACAGGGTTTACATGACTGACACTAGGTTTATAATCACAACAATGGAGCTCATAAATTTGATGTGCTAGCACCAAAATAAGAAAACCAGATGAAGCTTGCTGCACAATGAGATATAAAATATAACTGATATAATGCAGATAGAGGAACTGATTTAGTCAAGTCAAGTCACCGGAAAAATAATAAGGAGAAGTGTAATGTGCATTTACCTCAGATTAACTATGCTGACCCCTAAAAAACTGCTCTAAGTAGCATATTGGTCACACATATGCTGATACTACATGAAAAGGCTAATGTGCTTGTGTAGTGACCAGAAAAAACATTATTAATGTATGTTATATGTCATATGGTAAGTGTGTGCTCTATCCCTTACATGATTAAACTGGTGATCCTGACTCCTTGTTTTGCCTTGGGAGGAGGTAAATTATTTAATTCTATGCTTCCCTCTCCTGCCTTGTTTTGGTATTACCACTAGTAGTACTATGCTGCCCTCTGCTGCCTTAGTTTGCCATTGCAACTTGTTTTTTTTATTTGAAACAAGTGGCAGTTGGAGGTGGCGAGAGACTGAAAACGGGGAGTTACGAGCATTTCCCATGGGAGGAGGTAGGAAATTGGGGCTCCTTGTTTGGGACCATCGGGGAGTACAAATAGCACCCGATTTGGAGTGCCCTTTGTTTTCCAGCGACAGAGTGCTGAGACTGCAGAACTGCACAGTAGATTTCCCGGATATTCTGATCCCATTAAGGTCGGTTAATCCTTCCCCTTCCCGCAGCACCGTTAATTAAATAGAAATTTACTGCCATCCTCCCAAGGCCGTGACCGAGAAAAAGCTTTGTCAGTCGCAATGTATAAGAAAAACTGTATCTGCTACCCATGACTGTTATTCTGAAAGATATAAAAATTGTTACCAATCTTCAGTAAAGTTCATCTATCAAGTTTGCACAAGACCCCCGGTGTATGCTTCTTTTGTCCACAGCCTCATACTTTGCGGGCATCAACATAACTCTCAGTTTCATATATCCGTCATCTCCCCCTTTTATAATTGCCACCTAACCTAGGGATGGTTAGAGCCATCGGAGACACCGTGACTGAACCATCCTCCGAGATACTGGGTTCTGCATCTCACAAGGCGGTGCGACAATTGAAATGATGGCGTCACGAACAGGATGTTCCTTCTGTGCCTGCATGCACTGTACCTGTTTACTAAGCTGTTTTAACAGAGTTCACTACTCTCAAAGTGAAACTCACAATGGAATACGAAAATGAAAATGAGCCGCTTAGTAACAGCCCCAGTTCTTCTGATAAAGCCTCCACTGCATTTATGCCTCTCACCATGCCATATTATTTGGGAGCTCCCTGGATGCCACATTATAATGGAGAAACCAACACATTACGAGACTTTAGAGAAAAAATGACTGCATTGTTTCGCCTTTACCACATGACCAATGACCAAAAAGTGGAAATCCTGAGTGGTCAACTCCAAGGTGCAGCTTTAAGAGAAATTAAGTCCTGGCCCAAAGTTCAGAAAAGGACTTTAGAACAAATTCTGGAGCACTTACAAAGCATATTTGAGGTCCGCTCCGCATCAGAATTAAAAATTAATTTTTTTTGGAAAAAAACAAGATGTTAATGAGTCACTAAGAGACTATGCTTTATCCTTGCAAGAAGCTTGGCGAGCTATAATACACGTGGAACCCAGAAGGCCAGATTTACAGATGAAGTCCTGAAAGAGCAGTTTATTGAAGGAGCTGCCACGGAAACCCTACGCAGTCAACTAAAAATGTTAGCTCTCCAGCATGCAGATAGCTCCTTCCAGGAATTCAAAGAACTTGCTATTCGGATTTTAGGGAGAGAATTTCGCCCAGAGGCTAAAAAACTTGAACTATCTACTTTTTCTAGTGACACAGCAGTTCAATCGCTGCATAATTTTCCAAAAAGTAACGTCCTGCTGTCGCAAGCCGCCCAAACGCAGGCTCCAAATACTAATGCTATGATAGAATTACAGAAACAGATGGCGGCATTAGCTAGCGGACTAGCTGAGGTCTGCAAGAAAATAGAAAAGCTAGAGAGCCCGCTACTAGAAGCTATGCCCAGAACACAAATGGAATTCCCTGCTGCACTAGCCAGGAATATCAAACCCCATCCGGGAGAAGATCCACCGACCGTTTTGACAAGCAGGGTAGGCCAATCTTCAGATATTGTCATCGAGCTGGACATTTGGAACGTCAATGTTGGCGTTTAAAAGAGCAACCCCCTCGGGAGGACCGCCCCTCGGAGGACAGACGGTAGGTCCCGAAAATGTTACTTGGTTCTCCAGGTATGTTGGACCTCGTCCAGAAGTGACCATTCGCATCAATGGAGTTCCATTTACCGCACTGTAAGACACTGGTTCCCAGGTCACCACCATAACCAAAGACACTTTTGAAAGATATTGGGACCCTAAACTACTTATGCAACCTGCAGATCAGTGGTTAGATGTCATAGCCACTAATTGACAGTCTGTACCTATAACAGGGTATTGGGAACCCACCATTTGTGCAGGAGAAACTCAACTTCCACAACAGGGAGTTCTGGTTGTATATGTCCCAGAAAAGCCAGACACCTCTGTAATTCTAGGCATGAACAGCCTGCGCAACTGCTATGGAGAAATGTTAGATGTTCTTCACAAATCAGTACCCACTGCTTCACAAGAACAGCAAAGAGCCTTGCAGAGAACTATCAAAGTGTTGTCAGCGCAGCAGCAGTTCAGTAATCCTCAAGGTGAGATCTGCCGTGCCCGCATCTGTTATGTACGTCCTTTCATTTTGCAACCCAACGCTGATAATATGCTGTGGTGTCGTGCTCGACCAGGGATCCAAGGACAAGACTATCAGGCCCTAGTAGAATCCCTACCCATGGCAGAGCATCCTACGCTTACAACCACAAGGAGTCTTGTTATGGTATCTGCAGGAAGGGTACCAATTCGTCTGTTAAACCTAGGTGACAATGCAGTGGAACAGAAAAGGTACTATCCTGTAGCTAAATTATCCATCATTTTCTACCAGAATGTAGTGAGTTCAACTAAAATACAAGCCCAACAAGCGACTCAAGTAGTAGAGGAGGACAGTGTAGCTTCAGAAGCCACATGGTGGTCTGACATACATGTAGGAGAGGTAACCACCCAATCTAAACAAATTGAAGAAGTACTGAAGCTTGCTCGAGACTTCCATCAAGCCTTTAGCAAGTATCCTATGGATTATGGTAAAGCGCGGGAGATAAAGCATACAATCCCCACTGGTTCTCATCCTCCCATTAAACAGCGGTACTGCCCCATTCCACCGGCCATGTATCAGACTGTCAAAAAAATGATGCAAGAAATGAAAGATGCTGGAGTAATTCACAAAAGTCACAGCCCCTGGGCTGCACCTTTAGTTTTGGTGAAGAAAAAAGACGGCAGTATCCGATTCTGCGTGAACTAACTCAAGATAAACAGTATTACCCATAAAGACGCGTATCCATTACCATGCATTGAAGAGTCACTAACAGCTCTGGGGTTTTCTGCATATTTCTCCACTTTAGATTTAACAAGTGGGTACTGGCAAGTGCCTATGTCAGAGGAAGATTATGAAAAAACAGCGTTTACCTCCCCAATGGGCCTCTTTGAATTCAATGACATGTCTTTCAGACTCTGCAATGCTCCAGGAACTTTTCAAAGACTAATGGAACGTTGTTTAGGACACAAAAACTTTGAGACTGTTTTGCTTTATCTAGATGATGTCATAGTCTACTCAAAATCTTATGAGGACCACTTACAGCATCTGGCAGAAGTTCTCCAGATTCTCATCAAACACGGCCTCAAAGTCAAACCTTCCAAGTATCACTTACTGCAGACCCAAGTACGCTACCTAGGACATGTTGTGAGTGCTGAAGGAGTGAGACCCGATCCGGACAAGATCGCTGTGGTCACAAATTGCCCCACACCTACTACCTTGAAGGAAGTCCAGAGTTTCTTATGATTTACAGGCTACTACAGACGCTTTATACCTAACTATGCCCAAATCGCTGCACCATTGCAAGAACTTTTACATGGTCACCCAAAAAAGGAAGGAAAAAAAATCTATTATTAGTCATTGGACAGAAGAGCAGGAAGTTGCCTTCCAGCATCTCAAGAAAAGGCTTACCACTCCACCTATTCTAGCTTACCCGGATTACAGCCAGCCTTTCCGTCTTTACACCAACGCCAGTCTAAAGGGGCTAGGAGCAGTCCTAAGCCAGAAGCAAAATGGAAAAGATCGAGTAATCACTTTTGCTAGCAGATCTCTTAAAGGTTTTCTCGCTCTCGTCTGGGTCGTTACGGAGTGTGTTGTGAATAGGCTGGAAATGAGTTCTGAGCAGAAGCTCCCTCTGGTGGTTACAAACGGTACTGGACTGTCCAGTGAAGATTGTGAGGATTGGAATCAGGTGTTACTGACTGGTCTTATATAAGGGAGTCACCTTCCCATCAGGGTTGCCGGTGATCAATTGTTCTGGTCTCAATCCTTGATTCCTGTTTCCTTGGTAGCCTGCTGTGTCGTGTCTGAATCTCCTGCTATACAGATAAGACATTTTCTTCTTTTTGTTTTTGTGCTTGATTTTTGCATTTTGTCCTGCACTTCTGTGGGGGCCTTCAGGGTCCCCTCTGGGGGCTTTTGCCTCTCAGTTCTGTTCAGCCACTGATTGTTTGTACATTTGCTTTTTCCAGTTTTTTCAGTGGCTGCTGTTTTTGTTTTTGGTTACACCAGAGAACTAATTTAGGTGGTAGAGGTCGTGTGATCTCAGGTGTTTTTGAAATTAGTAGAGTTGGTGCTTTTCAGGGTTTTTTGGGATTGCAGTAAGTGCCCTTCCTATCCTTTTCTATTTAGTAAGTTTGGGCCCCAACGTTTGCTCATACTATTTTCTGTCTGTGTCAGTATTTCTTCTTGTCTAACCGCCATTACATGTTTGGGGGCTTTCTATGTTCTTTGGGGATCTGCTCCGGGGCAGATAGCTTTCCTCTTTCTATCTTTAGGTGTAGTTAGTTTCTCAGGCTGTGACGAGGCGTCTAGGACCAACGTAGGAACGCTCCACGGCTGCCTCTAGTTGTGGTGGTTAGTCAGGGTACTGCAATCTCATAGTTTCCAACTGCTCTGGTGTATTTCCTTTTTTGCCTGCTCTCCTCAGCTACCAAATCATAACAGTATCACCGGCCTAAACTGAAATTATATGGTACTCACAGAAGGGAAAAATATTGTGAAAGAAAAAAGTGAGAGTTGTCAGAGTTGTCAGAGATTTTTTTTTTCTGTTTGTTGCATTTTTTTTTCCCTCTGTATCTCTGGGTGCTGAGGAGGATTTTTTTTTCTCTCAATGGAGTTTGCACAGTTGTCTGGCCGTGTGGATCAGCTTGCCACTGAGTTCGGAGTATTGCTACCTATCTTGCTAGGTTGCTGTTGTGGAACCTAGGATTCCCATGCCAGATTTGTTTTTAGGGGATCGAGCTAAGTTTCTGAATTTCAAAAATAACTGTAAATTGTTTTTTGCCTTAAAATCTAAGTCCTCAGGGAACGCAGCGCAGCAGGTTCAAATTGTCATCTCTCTCCTGCGCGGCGACCCTCAGGATTGGGCTTTTTCCCTGACACCTGGGGATCCTGTTTTGAGTGATGTTGATGCGTTTTTTCAGGCTTTGGGGTTATTGTACGATGAGCCTAATGTCACTGATCAAGCTGAAAAAACTTTGTTGGCATTAAGTCAGGGGCTTGAGGACGCTGAGTTATACTGTCAGAGATTCCGTAGGTGGGCAGTCCTGACCAAATGGAATGACGACGCTTTGGCAGCTCTTTTTGGAAGGGACTGTCAGATAATGTAAAGGATGTTATGGTGGGATTCCCTGTTCCCTCTGGTCTCAATGATTCTATGTCATTAGCGATTCAAATTGACAGACGTTTGCGTGAGCGGAAAGGTATGCGTGGAATAATGTTGCCTTGTGAACCTGCTTCTGAATCCATGCAGTGTGATAGAGTGGTTTCTGGGGCACAGCGTCATGAATTTCGAAAGCGCAATGGGTTATGTTTCTACTGTGGTGATGCCTCTCATGCTATTTCTGTCTGCCCTAAGCGGGGAAGACGTTTTGCTCGCTCAGTTGTCTTGGGTAGTGTTCAGACTAAGTTTTTGTTAACTGTTACCTGATATGCTCTCTGTCCTCATTTTCTGCATCAGGCTTTTGTTGATTCTGGAGCAGCTATTAACCTGATGGATTTTGATTTTGCTAAACGTTGTGGGTTTCCCTTGATACCCCTACGGAAGTCTATTCCCCTACTGGGGATCGATTCTACCCCTTTGGCTGAGAATAAACCTCAGTTCTCTACTCAGGTGATAATGAGGGTAGAACCTGATCATCAGGAGAGTTGCAAATTTTTGGTTCTGTATAATCTGCATGACATTATCGTACTGGGTTTCCCTTGGTTACAGTCTCATAATCCTGTTTTGGATTGGAAATCTGTGTCTGTTACCAGTTGGGGCTGCCAATGTGTTAATACCAACACTCCTGTTTTTTCTGCCTCCCCCAGGCTCAGGATGTTCCTGACTTTTTGATTGATTTTTCTGATGTGTTTAGCGAAAGTAAATCTGCATCCTTGCCTCCCCATAGGAGCTATGACTGCGCTATTGAATTAGTGCCTGGTAGTAAATTCCCTAAAGGTCGCCTTTTTAACTTGTCTGTACCTGAACATGACGCTATGCGGTCTTATATCAAGGAGTCATTGGAGAAGGGTCATATCAGACCATCCTCTTCACCCTTAGGTGCCGGTTTTTTCTTTGTGGCCAAAAGGATGGTTCATTAAGGCCGTGTATTGATTATCGTCTTTGAACAATATTACTGTGAAATATCAATATCCGTTACCCTTGATCTCTGATCTGTTTTCCAGGGTGAAAAACGCTACTTGGTTTACCAAGCTTGACCTCAGGGGGGCATATAACCTTATTCGCATTAAGCACGGGGATGAATGGAAGACGGCATTTAATACCCCTGAAGGGCATTTTGAGTACCTTGTGATGCCCTTTGGGCTCACTAATGCTCCTTCTGTCTTCCAGTCCTTCATGAATGACATTTTCAGGGATTTTGTGGATAAATTTCTGATTGTTTATTTGGATGATATCTTGATTTTTTCCAATGACTGGGACTCTCATGTAAAACATGTTCGGACTGTGTTCCAGATTTTGAGAGAGAATGCTCTGTATGTGAAGGGATCAAAGTGTCTTTTTGGCGTCAGAGGATCTCATTTCTGGGTTCATTTTGTCCCCATCTGTTATTGAAATGGACCCGGTCAAAGGTTCAGGCATCTGTGATTGGGTCCAACCTACTTCTTTAAAGGCTCTTCAAAGATTCTTGGGTTTTGCCAATTTTTATCGTAAATTTATTGGTAATTTCTCTGTTATTGTTAAACCATTAACTGATTTGACCAAGAAGGGTTCTGATGTGGTGAATTGGCCTCCTGAGGCAGTCTCTGCATTTCAGGAACTTAAGCAGAGATTCACTTCTGCTCCTGTTCTACGGCAGCCTGATGTTTCTCTGCCATTTCAGGTGGAGGTTGATGCCTCTGAAATTGGGGCAGGTGCCGTTTTGTCCCAAAGAGATCCAGAGACCTCTAAAAGTAACCCTTGTGCCTTTTTCTCTCGAAAATTTTCTCCTACTGAACGTAATTATGACGTGGGTAATCGGGAGTTATTAGCCATGAAGTGGGCTTTTGAAGAGTGGAGACATTGGCTGGAGGGAGCCAAACATCAGGTGGTGGTCCTTACGGACCATAAGAATCTAGTTTATCTGGAATCTGCCAAGCGACTTAATCCTAGACAGGCCAGGTGGGCCTTGTTTTTCACACGTTTTAATTTTGTGGTTTCATTTCTTCCTGGCACTAAAAATGTTAAGGCGGATGCCCTCTCGAGGAGTTTCCTGGCGGACTCTCCTGAGTTATCTGATCCTTCTGTTATTTTGAAAGAGGTGTAGTTCTTTCCGCCATCTCGCCCAATTTGAGACTGGCTCTGGAGGGGTGTCCCGGAGGATAAGCCCGAGCGCTGCCTGTTGGGAAATTGTTTGTCCCGGACCAGTGGAAAAAAGAGTGTAATGTCTGAGATTCATTGTTCCGCGTTGGCCGGTCATCCCGGAATTTTTGGTACCAGAGACTTGGTTAGGGCGGTCCTTTTGGTGGCCTACCTTGTCTCGTGATGTCAGGGAGTTTGTGCAGTCCTGCGGGACTTGCTCTCGCTCCAAGCCTTGCTCTCGTTCTAGTGGTTTGTTGATGCCATTACCTGTGCCCAAGAGACCATGGACCCATATCTCTATGGATTTCATTTCCGACCTCCCTGTTTCTCAGAGAATGACCGTCATCTGGGTGATTTGCGATAGGTTTTCCAAGATGATACATCTTGTGCCATTACCTAAGTTGCCTTCCTCCTCTGAATTGGTGCCTTTGTTCCTTCAGCACGTGGTTCGTTTACACGGCATTCCTGAGAACATTGTGTCTGACAGAGGAGTCCAGTTTGTTTCCAGATTTTGGAGGACCTTTTGTTCAAAAATTGGTGTTCAATTGTCTTTCTCCTCGGCGTTTCATCCTCAGACCAATGGTCAAACTGAGAGAACAAACCAGACATTGGAGACTTATCTAAGATGCTTTGTGTCTGCTGATCAGGATGACTGGGTCTCTTTTTTGCCTTTGGCTGAGTTTGCTCTTAATAATAGGGCTAGCTCTGCCACTTTGATGTCTCCATTTTTCTGTAATTCTGGGTTTCACCCTCGATTTTCTTCAGGACAGACGGAGGCTTCTGTCTGTCCAGGTGTTGACTCTGTTGTGGAGCGTATGCAACAGATTTGGGACCAGGTAGTGGAGAGGTTGTCCCTCTCTCAGGAGAGGGCCCAGCGGTTTGCTAACCGGCATAGGACTGATGGTCCTCGGTTTAAAGTGGGGGACTTGGTCTGGTTGTCCTCAAGAAATATTCCTATGAGAGTGGCATCTCCTAAATTTAAGCCTAGGTTCATTGGACCTTATAAGATCATGGAGATTCTTAACCCCTGTTTCTTTTCGTTTGCTTCTTCCAGGGACATTTAAGATCCATAACGTGTTCCACAAGTCCTTGTTGAAGAGGTTTGTTGAGCCAGTGGTTCCTACTACTGTGCCTCCTGACCCTGTTTGGTTGAGGGCAATCTGGAGTATGTGGTTGAGAAAATATTGAATTCTCGTTTTTCTAGACGGAAACTCCAGTATTTGGTTAAATGGAGAGGTTATGGTCAGGAAGACAATTCTTGGGTGTTTGCTTCGGACATCCATGCTAGGAGACTCATCCGTGCGTATCATAGAACTCATCCTGACCGACCTGGTTGCTCAAATGAGGGTTCGGTGACCCCTCCTCAAGGGGGGGGTACTGTTGTGAATAGGCTGAAATGAGTTCTGAGCAGAAGCTCCTCTGGTGGTTACAAACGGTACTGGACTGTCCAGTGAAGATTGTGAGGATTGGGAATCAGGTGTTACTGACTGGTCTTATATAAGGGAGTCGCCCTTCCCATCAGGGTTGCCGGTGATCAATTGTTCTGGTCTCAATCCTTGATTCCTGTTTCCTTGGTAGCCTGCTGTGTCGTGTCTGAATCTCCTGCTAACAGATAAGACATTTTCTTCTTTTTGTTTTTGTGCTTGATTTTTGCATTTTGTCCTGCACTTCTGTGGGGGCCTTCAGGGTCCCTCTGGGGGCTTTTGCCTCTCAGTTCAGTTCAGCCACTGATGTTTGTACATTTGCTTTTTCCAGTTTTTTCAGTGGCTGCTGTTTTGTTTTGGTTACACCAGAGAACTAATTTAGGTGGTAGAGGTCGTGTGATCTCAGGTGTTTTTGAAATTAGTAGAGTTGGTGCTTTTCAGGGTTTTTTGGGATTGCAGTAAGTGCCCTTCCTATCCTTTTCTATTTAGGTAAGTTTGGGCCCCAACGTTTGCTCATACTATTTTCTGTCTGTGTCAGTATTTCTTCTTGTCTAACCGCCATTACATGTTTGGGGGCTTTCTATGTTCTTTGGGGATCTGCTCCGGGGCAGATAGCTTTCCTCTTTCTATCTTTAGGTGTAGTTAGTTTTCAGGCTGTGACGAGGCGTCTAGGACCAACGTAGGAACGCTCCACGGCTGCCTCTAGTTGTGGTGGTTAGTCAGGGTACTGCAATCTCATAGTTTCCAACTGCTCTGGTGTATTCCTTTTTTGCCTGCTCTCCTCAGCTACCAAATCATAACAGTATCACCGGCCTAAACTGAAAATTATATGGTACTCACAGAAGGGAAAAATATTGTGAAAGAAAAAAGTTGTCAGAGTTGTCAGAGATTTTTTTTTTTTCTGTTTGTTGCATTTTTTTTTCCCTCTGTATCTCTGGGTGCTGAGGAGGATTTTTTTCTCTCAATGGAGTTTGCACAGTTGTCTGGCCGTGTGGATCAGCTTGCCACTGAAGTTCGGAGTATTGCTACCTATCTTGCTAGGTTGCCTGTTGTGGAACCTAGGATTCCCATGCCAGATTTGTTTTTAGGGGATCGAGCTAAGTTTCTGAATTTCAAAAATAACTGTAAATTGTTTTTTGCCTTAAAATCTAAGTCCTCAGGGAACGCAGCGCAGCAGGTTCAAATTGTCATCTCTCTCCTGCGCGGCGACCTCAGGATTGGGCTTTTTCCCTGACACCTGGGGATCCTGTTTTGAGTGATGTTGATGCGTTTTTTCAGGCTTTGGGGTTATTGTACGATGAGCCTAATGTCACTGATCAAGCTGAAAAAACTTTTTTGGCATTAAGTCAGGGGCTTGAGGACGCTGAGTTATACTGTCAGAGATTCCGTAGGTGGGCAGTCCTGACCAAATGGAATGACGACGCTTTGGCAGCTCTTTTTCGGAAGGGACTGTCAGATAATGTAAAGGATGTTATGGTGGGATTCCCTGTTCCCTCTGGTCTCAATGATTCTATGTCATTAGCGATTCAAATTGACAGACGTTTGCGTGAGCGGAAAGTATGCGTGGAATAATGTTGCCTTGTGAACCTGCTTCTGAATCCATGCAGTGTGATAGAGTGGTTTCTGGGGCACAGCGTCATGAATTTCGAAAGCGCAATGGGTTATGTTTCTACTGTGGTGATGCCTCTCATGCTATTTCAGTCTGCCCTAAGCGGGGAAGACGTTTTGCACGCTCAGTTGTCTTGGGTAGTGTTCAGACTAAGTTTTTATTAACTGTTACCCTGATATGCTCTCTGTCCTCATTTTCTGCTCAGGCTTTTGTTGATTCTGGAGCAGCTATTAACCTGATGGATTTTGATTTTGCTAAACGTTGTGGGTTTCCCTTGATACCCCTACGGAAGTCTATTCCCCTACTGGGGATCGATTCTACCCCTTTGGCTGAGAATAAACCTCAGTTCTCTACTCAGGTGATAATGAGGGTAGAACCTGATCATCAGGAGAGTTGCAAATTTTTGGTTCTGTATAATCTGCATGACATTATCGTACTGGGTTTCCCTTGGTTACAGTCTCATAATCCTGTTTTGGATTGGAAATCTGTGTCTGTTACCAGTTGGGGCTGCCAATGTGTTAATACCAACACTCCTGTTTTTTCTGCCTCCCCCCAGGCTCAGGATGTTCCTGACTTTTTGATTGATTTTTCTGATGTGTTTAGCGAAAGTAAATCTGCATCCTTACCTCCCCATAGGAGCTATGACTGCGCTATTGAATTAGTGCCTGGTAGTAAATTCCCTAAAGGTCGCCTTTTTAACTTGTCTGTACCTGAACATGACGCTATGCGGTCTTATATCAAGGAGTCATTGGAGAAGGGTCATATCAGACCATCCTCTTCACCCTTAGGTGCCGGTTTTTTCTTTGTGGCCAAAAAGGATGGTTCATTAAGGCCGTGTATTGATTATCGTCTCTTGAACAATATTACTGTGAAATATCAATATCCGTTACCCTTGATCTCTGATCTGTTTTCCAGGGTGAAAAACGCTACTTGGTTTACCAAGCTTGACCTCAGGGGGGCATATAACCTTATTCGCATTAAGCACGGGGATGAATGGAAGACGGCATTTAATACCCCTGAAGGGCATTTTGAGTACCTTGTGATGCCCTTTGGGCTCACTAATGCTCCTTCTGTCTTCCAGTCCTTCATGAATGACATTTTCAGGGATTTTGTGGATAAATTTCTGATTGTTTATTTGGATGATATCTTGATTTTTTCCAATGACTGGGACTCTCATGTAAACATGTTCGGACTGTGTTCCAGATTTTGAGAGAGAATGCTCTGTATGTGAAGGGATCAAAGTGTCTTTTTGGCGTTCAGAGGATCTCATTTCTGGGATTCATTTTGTCCCCATCTGTTATTGAAATGGACCCGGTCAAAGTTCAGGCTATCTGTGATTGGGTCCAACCTACTTCATTAAAGGCTCTTCAAAGATTCTTGGGTTTTGCCAATTTTTATCGTAAATTTATTGGTAATTTCTCTGTTATTGTTAAACCATTAACTGATTTGACCAAGAAGGGTTCTGATGTGGTGAATTGGCCTCCTGAGGCAGTCTCTGCATTTCAGGAACTTAAGCAGAGATTCACTTCTGCTCCTGTTCTACGGCAGCCTGATGTTTCTCTACCATTTCAGGTGGAGGTTGATGCCTCTGAAATTGGGGCAGGTGCGTTTTGTCCCAAAGAGATCCAGAGACCTCTAAAAGTAACCCTTGTGCCTTTTTCTCTCGAAAATTTTCTCCCACTGAACGTAATTATGACGTGGGTAATCGGGAGTTATTAGCCATGAAGTGGGCTTTTGAAGAGTGGAGACATTGGCTGGAGGGAGCCAAACATCAGGTGGTGGTCCTTACGGACCATAAGAATCTGGTTTATCTGGAATCTGCCAAGCGACTTAATCCTAGACAGGCCAGGTGGGCCTTGTTTTTCACACGTTTTAATTTTGTGGTTTCATTTCTTCCTGGCACTAAAATGTTAAGGCGGATGCCCTCTCGAGGAGTTTCCTGGCGGACTCTCCTGAGTTATCTGATCCTTCTGTTATTTTGAAAGAGGGTGTAGTTCTTTCCGCCATCTCGCCCAATTTGAGACTGGCTCTGGAGGGGTGTCAGGAGGATAAGCCGAGCGCTGCCCTGTTGGGAAATTGTTTGTCCCGGACCAGTGGAAAAAGAGTGTAATGTCTGAGATTCATTGTTCCGCGTTGGCCGGTCATCCCGGAATTTTTGGTACCAGAGACTTGGTTAGTCGGTCCTTTTGGTGGCCTACCTTGTCTCGTGATGTCAGGGAGTTTGTGCAGTCCTGCGGGACTTGCTCTCGCTCCAAGCCTTGCTCTCGTTCTAGTGGTTTGTTGATGCCATTACCTGTGCCCAAGAGACCATGGACCCATATCTCTATGGATTTCATTTCCGACCTCCCTGTTTCTCAGAGAATGACCGTCATCTGGGTGATTTGCGATAGGTTTTCCAAGATGATACATCTTGTGCCATTACCTAAGTTGCCTTCCTCCTCTGAATTGGTGCCTTTGTTCCTTCAGCACGTGGTTCGTTTACACGGCATTCCTGAGAACATTGTGTCTGACAGAGGAGTCCAGTTTGTTTCCAGATTTTGGAGGACCTTTTGTTCTAAAATTGGTGTTCAATTGTCTTTCTCCTCGGCGTTTCATCCTCAGACCAATGGTCAAACTGAGAGAACAAACCAGACATTGGAGACTTATCTAAGATGCTTTGTGTCTGCTGATCAGGATGACTGGGTCTCTTTTTTGCCTTTGGCTGAGTTTGCTCTTAATAATAGGGCTAGCTCTGCCACTTTGATGTCTCCATTTTTCTGTAATTCTGGGTTTCACCCTCGATTTTCTTCAGGACAGACGGAGGCTTCTGTCTGTCCAGGTGTTGACTCTGTTGTGGAGCGTATGCAACAGATTTGGGACCAGGTAGTGGAGAGGTTGTCCCTCTCTCAGGAGAGGGCCCAGCGGTTTGCTAACCGGCATAGGACTGATGGTCCTCGGTTTAAAGTGGGGGACTTGGTCTGGTTGTCCTCAAGAAATATTCCTATGAGAGTGGCATCTCCTAAATTTAAGCCTAGGTTCATTGGACCTTATAAGATCATGGAGATTCTTAACCCTGTTTCTTTTCGTTTGCTTCTTCCAGGGACATTTAAGATCCATAACGTGTTCCACAAGTCCTTGTTGAAGAGGTTTGTTGAGCCAGTGGTTCCTACTACTGTGCCTCCTGACCCTGTTTTGGTTGAGGGCAATCTGGAGTATGTGGTTGAGAAAATATTGAATTCTCGTTTTTCTAGACGAAACTCCAGTATTTGGTTAAATGGAGAGGTTATGGTCAGGAAGACAATTCTTGGGTGTTTGCTTCGGACATCCATGCTAGGAGACTCATCCGTGCGTATCATAGAACTCATCCTGACCGACCTGGTTGCTCAAATGAGGGTTCGGTGACCCCTCCTCAAGGGGGGGTACTGTTGTGAATAGGCTGGAAATGAGTTCTGAGCAGAAGCTCCCTCTGGTGGTTACAACGGTACTGGACTGTCCAGTGAAGATTGTGAGGATTGGGAATCAGGTGTTACTGACTGGTCTTATATAAGGGAGTCACCTTCCCATCAGGGTTGCCGGTGATCAATTGTTCTGGTCTCAATCCTTGATTCCTGTTTCCTTGGTAGCCTGCTGTGTCGTGTCTGAATCTCCTGCTAACAGATAAGACATTTTCTTCTTTTTGTTTTTGTGCTTGATTTTTGCATTTTGTCCTGCACTTCTGTGGGGCCTTCAGGGTCCCCTCTGGGGGCTTTTGCCTCTCAGTTCAGTTCAGCCACTGATGTTTGTACATTTGCTTTTTCCAGTTTTTTCAGTGGCTGCTGTTTTGTTTTTGGTTACACCAGAGAACTAATTTAGGTGGTAGAGGTCGTGTGATCTCAGGTGTTTTTGAAATTAGTAGAGTTGGTGCTTTTCAGGGTTTTTTGGGATTGCAGTAAGTGCCCTTCCTATCCTTTTCTATTTAGTAAGTTTGGGCCCCAACGTTTGCTCATACTATTTTCTGTCTGTGTCAGTATTTCTTCTTGTCTAACCGCCATTACATGTTTGGGGGCTTTCTATGTTTTTGGGGATCTGCTCCGGGGCAGATAGCTTTCCTCTTTCTATCTTTAGGTGTAGTTAGTTTCTCAGGCTGTGACGAGGCGTCTAGGACCAACGTAGGAACGCTCCATGGCTGCCTCTAGTTGTGGTGGTTAGTCAGGGTACTGCAATCTCATAGTTTCCAACTGCTCTGGTGTATTTCCTTTTTTGCCTGCTCTCCTCAGCTACCAAATCATAACAGTATCACCGGCCAAAACTGAAAATTATATGTACTCACAGAAGGGAAAAATATTGTGAAAGAAAAAAGTTGTCAGAGTTGTCAGAGATTTTTTTTTTTTCTGTTGTTGCATTTTTTTTTTCCCTCTGTATCTCTGGGTGCTGAGGAGGATTTTTTTTTTTCTCTCAATGGAGTTTGCACAGTTGTCTGGCCGTGTGGATCAGCTTGCCACTGAAGTTCGGAGTATTGCTACTATCTTGCTAGGTTGCCTGTTGTGGAACCTAGGATTCCCATGCCAGATTTGTTTTTAGGGGATCGAGCTAAGTTTCTGAATTTCAAAATATAACTGTAAATTGTTTTTTGCCTTAAAATCTAAGTCCTCAGGGAACGCAGCGCAGCAGGTTCAAATTGTCATCTCTCTCCTGCGCGGCGACCCTCAGGATTGGGCTTTTTCCCTGACACCTGGGGATCCTGTTTTGAGTGATGTTGATGCGTTTTTTCAGGCTTTTGGGGTTATTGTACGATGAGCCTAATGTCACTGATCAAGCTGAAAAAACTTTGTTGGCATTAAGTCAGGGGCTTGAGGACGCTGAGTTATACTGTCAGAGATTCCGTAGGTGGGCAGTCCTGACCAAATGGAATGACGACGCTTTGGCAGCTCTTTTTCGGAAGGGACTGTCAGATAATGTAAAGGATGTTATGGTGGGATTCCCTGTTCCCTCTGGTCTCAATGATTCTATGTCATTAGCGATTCAAATTGACAGACGTTTGCGTGAGCGGAAAGGTATGCGTGGAATAATTTGCCTTGTGAACCTGCTTCTGAATCCATGCAGTGTGATAGAGTGGTTTCTGGGGCACAGCGTCATGAATTTCGAAAGCGCAATGGTTATGTTTCTACTGTGGTGATGCCTCTCATGCTATTTCTGTCTGTCCTAAGCGGGGAAGACGTTTTGCTCGCTCAGTTGTCTTGGGTAGTGTTCAGACTAAGTTTTTGTTAACTGTTACCCTGATATGCTCTCTGTCCTCATTTTCTGCTCAGGCTTTTGTTGATTCTGGAGCAGCTATTAACCTGATGGATTTTGATTTTGCTAAACGTTGTGGGTTTCCCTTGATACCCCTACGGAAGTCTATTCCCCTACTGGGGATCGATTCTACCCCTTTGGCTGAGAATAAACCTCAGTTCTCTACTCAGGTGATAATGAGGGTAGAACCTGATCATAGGAGAGTTGCAAATTTTTGGTTCTGTATAATCTGCATGACATTATCGTACTGGGTTTCCCTTGGTTACAGTCTCATAATCCTGTTTTGGATTGGAAATCTGTGTCTGTTACCAGTTGGGGCTGCCAATGTGTTAATACCAACACTCCTGTTTTTTCTGCCTCCCCCCAGGCTCAGGATGTTCCTGACTTTTTGATTGATTTTTCTGATGTGTTTAGCGAAAGTAAATCTGCATCCTTACCTCCCCATAGGAGCTATGACTGCGCTATTGAATTAGTGCCTGGTAGTAAATTCCCTAAAGGTCGCCTTTTTAACTTGTCTGTACCTGAACATGACGCTATGCGGTCTTATATCAAGGAGTCATTGGAGAAGGGTCATATCAGACCATCCTCTTCACCCTTAGGTGCGGTTTTTTCTTTGTGGCCAAAAAGGATGGTTCATTAAGGCCGTGTATTGATTATCGTCTCTTGAACAATATTACTGTGAAATATCAATATCCGTTACCCTTGATCTCTGATCTGTTTTCCAGGGTGAAAAACGCTACTTGGTTTACCAAGCTTGACCTCAGGGGGGCATATAACCTTATTCGCATTAAGCACGGGGATGAATGGAAGACGGCATTTAATACCCCTGAAGGGCATTTTGAGTACCTTGTGATGCCCTTTGGGCTCACTAATGCTCCTTCTGTCTTCCAGTCCTTCATGAATGACATTTTCAGGGATTTTGTGGATAAATTTCTGATTGTTTATTTGGATGATATCTTGATTTTTTCCAATGACTGGGACTCTCATGTAAAACATGTTCGGACTGTGTTCCAGATTTTGAGAGAGAATGCTCTGTATGTGAAGGGATCAAAGTGTCTTTTTGGCGTTCAGAGGATCTCATTTCTGGGTTTCATTTTGTCCCCATCTGTTATTGAAATGGACCCGGTCAAAGTTCAGGCTATCTGTGATTGGGTCCAACCTACTTCATTAAAGGCTCTTCAAAGATTCTTGGGTTTTGCCAATTTTTATCGTAAATTTATTGGTAATTTCTCTGTTATTGTTAAACCATTAACTGATTTGACCAAGAAGGGTTCTGATGTGGTGAATTGGCCTCCTGAGGCAGTCTCTGCATTTCAGGAACTTAAGCAGAGATTCACTTCTGCTCCTGTTCTACGGCAGCCTGATGTTTCTCTACCATTTCAGGTGGAGGTTGATGCCTCTGAAATTGGGGCAGGTGCCGTTTTGTCCCAAAGAGATCCAGAGACCTCTAAAAGTAACCCTTGTGCCTTTTTCTCTCGAAAATTTTCTCCCACTGAACGTAATTATGACGTGGGTAATCGGGAGTTATTAGCCATGAAGTGGGCTTTTGAAGAGTGGAGACATTGGCTGGAGGGAGCCAAACATCAGGTGGTGGTCCTTACTGACCATAAGAATCTAGTTTATCTGGAATCTGCCAAGCGACTTAATCCTAGACAGGCCAGGTGGGCCTTGTTTTTCACACGTTTTAATTTTGTGGTTTCATTTCTTCCTGGCACTAAAAATGTTAAGGCGGATGCCCTCTCGAGGAGTTTCCTGGCGGACTCTCCTGAGTTATCTGATCCTTCTGTTATTTTGAAAGAGGGTGTAGTTCTTTCCGCCATCTCGCCCAATTTGAGACTGGCTCTGGAGGGGTGCAGGAGGATAAGCCCGAGCGCTGCCCTGTTGGGAAATTGTTTGTCCCGGACCAGTGGAAAAAGAGTGTAATGTCTGAGATTCATTGTTCCGCGTTGGCCGGTCATCCCGGAATTTTTGGTACCAGGGGACTTGGTTGGTCGGTCCTTTTGGTGGCCTACCTTGTCTCGTGATGTCAGGGAGTTTGTGCAGTCCTGCGGGACTTGCTCTCGCTCCAAGCCTTGCTCTCGTTCTAGTGGTTTGTTGATGCCATTACCTGTGCCCAAGAGACCATGGACCCATATCTCTATGGATTTCATTTCCGACCTCCCTGTTTCTCAGAGAATGACCGTCATCTGGGTGATTTGCGATAGGTTTTCCAAGATGATACATCTTGTGCCATTACCTAAGTTGCCTTCCTCCTCTGAATTGGTGCCTTTGTTCCTTCAGCACGTGGTTCGTTTACACGGCATTCCTGAGAACATTGTGTCTGACAGAGGAGTCCAGTTTGTTTCCAGATTTTGGAGGACCTTTTGTTCTAAAATTGGTGTTCAATTGTCTTTCTCCTCGGCGTTTCATCCTCAGACCAATGGTCAAACTGAGAGAACAAACCAGACATTGGAGACTTATCTAAGATGCTTTGTGTCTGCTGATCAGGATGACTGGGTCTCTTTTTTGCCTTTGGCTGAGTTTGCTCTTAATAATAGGGCTAGCTCTGCCACTTTGATGTCTCCATTTTTCTGTAATTCTGGGTTTCACCCTCGATTTTCTTCTGGACAGACGGAGGCTTCTGTCTGCCAGGTGTTGACTCTGTTGTGGAGCGTATGCAACAGATTTGGGACCAGGTAGTGGAGAGGTTGTCCCTCTCTCAGGAGAGGGCCCAGCGGTTTGCTAACCGGCATAGGACTGATGGTCCTCGGTTTAAAGTGGGGGACTTGGTCTGGTTGTCCTCAAGAAATATTCCTATGAGAGTGGCATCTCCTAAATTTAAGCCTAGGTTCATTGGACCTTATAAGATCATGGAGATTCTTAATCCTGTTTCTTTTCGTTTGCTTCTTCCAGGGACATTTAAGATCCATAACGTGTTCCACAAGTCCTTGTTGAAGAGGTTTGTTGAGCCAGTGGTTCCTACTACTGTGCCTCCTGACCCTGTTTTGGTTGAGGGCAATCTGGAGTATGTGGTTGAGAAAATATTGAATTCTCGTTTTTCTAGACGGAAACTCCAGTATTTGGTTAAATGGAGAGGTTATGGTCAGGAAGACAATTCTTGGGTGTTTGCTTCGGACATCCATGCTAGGAGACTCATCCGTGCGTATCATAGAACTCATCCTGACCGACCTGGTTGCTCAAATGAGGGTTCGGTGACCCCTCCTCAAGGGGGGGTACTGTTGTGAATAGGCTGGAAATGAGTTCTGAGCAGAAGCTCCCTCTGGTGGTTACAAACGGTACTGGACTGTCCAGTGAAGATTGTGAGGATTGGGAATCAGGTGTTACTGACTGGTCTTATATAAGGGAGTCACCTTCCCATCAGGGTTGCCGGTGATCAATTGTTCTGGTCTCAATCCTTGATTCCTGTTTCCTTGGTAGCCTGCTGTGTCGTGTCTGAATCTCCTGCTAACAGATAAGACATTTTCTTCTTTTTGTTTTTGTGCTTGATTTTTGCATTTTGTCCTGCACTTCTGTGGGGGCCTTCAGGGTCCCCTCTGGGGGCTTTTGCCTCTCAGTTCAGTTCAGCCACTGATGTTTGTACATTTGCTTTTTCCAGTTTTTTCAGTGGCTGCTGTTTTGTTTTTGGTTACACCAGAGAACTAATTTAGGTGGTAGAGGTCGTGTGATCTCAGGTGTTTTTGAAATTAGTAGAGTTGGTGCTTTTCAGGGTTTTTTGGGATTGCAGTAAGTGCCCTTCCTATCCTTTTCTATTTAGTAAGTTTGGGCCCCAACGTTTGCTCATACTATTTTCTGTCTGTGTCAGTATTTCTTCTTGTCTAACCGCCATTACATGTTTGGGGGCTTTCTATGTTCTTTGGGGATCTGCTCCGGGGCAGATAGCTTTCCTCTTTCTATCTTAGGTGTAGTTAGTTTCTCAGGCTGTGACGAGGCGTCTAGGACCAACGTAGGAACGCTCCACGGCTGCCTCTAGTTGTGGTGGTTAGTCAGGGTACTGCAATCTCATAGTTTCCAACTGCTCTGGTGTATTTCCTTTTTTGCCTGCTCTCCTCAGCTACCAAATCATAACAGTATCACCGGCCAAAACTGAAAATTATATGTACTCACAGAAGGGAAAAATATTGTGAAAGAAAAAAGTTGTCAGAGTTGTCAGAGATTTTTTTTTTTTTTTCTGTTTGTTGCATTTTTTTTTTCCCTCTGTATCTCTGGGTGCTGAGGAGGATTTTTTTTTCTCTCAATGGAGTTTGCACAGTTGTCTGGCCGTGTGGATCAGCTTGCCACTGAAGTTCGGAGTATTGCTACTTATCTTGCTAGGTTGCCTGTTGTGGAACCTAGGATTCCCATGCCAGATTTGATTTTAGGGGATCGAGCTAAGTTTCTGAATTTCAAATATAACTGTAAATTGTTTTTTGCCTTAAAATCTAAGTCCTCAGGGAACGCAGCGCAGCAGGTTCAAATTGTCATCTCTCTCCTGCGCGGCGACCCTCAGGATTGGGCTTTTTCCCTGACACCTGGGGATCCTGTTTTGAGTGATGTTGATGCGTTTTTTCAGGCTTTGGGGTTATTGTACGATGAGCCTAATGTCACTGATCAAGCTGAAAAAACTTTGTTGGCATTAAGTCAGGGGCTTGAGGACGCTGAGTTATACTGTCAGAGATTCCGTAGGTGGGCAGTCCTGACCAAATGGAATGACGACGCTTTGGCAGCTCTTTTTCGGAAGGGACTGTCAGATAATGTAAAGGATGTTATGGTGGGATTCCCTGTTCCCTCTGGTCTCAATGATTCTATGTCATTAGCGATTCAAATTGACAGACGTTTGCGTGAGCGGAAAGGTATGCGTGGAATAATGTTGCCTTGTGACCTGCTTCTGAATCCATGCAGTGTGATAGAGTGGTTTCTGGGGCACAGCGTCATGAATTTCGAAAGCGCAATGGGTTATGTTTCTACTGTGGTGATGCCTCTCATGCTATTTCTGTCTGCCCTAAGCGGGGAAGACGTTTTGCTCGCTCAGTTGTCTTGGGTAGTGTTCAGACTAAGTTTTTGTTAACTGTTACCCTGATATGCTCTCTGTCCTCATTTTCTGCTCAGGCTTTTGTTGATTCTGGAGCAGCTATTAACCTGATGGATTTTGATTTTGCTAAACGTTGTGGGTTTCCTTGATACCCTACGGAAGTCTATTCCCCTACTGGGGATCGATTCTACCCAACTTTGGCTGAAGATAAACCTGTTATCTATCAGGGTGATTCAATTTGAGCGTAGAACCTGACATGATTAGTAGGTTCTAATTTTGGATTCTGTATAATCTGCATGACTATCTGTACTGGGTTTCCTTGGTTGACAAGTTAATAATCCTGTTTTGGATTAAGGATCTGTGTTGTTACCTTGACTGCCATGTTTAACAATCTGTATTCTCCTCCCCATCAGGATGTCCTGCTTTGATTGTTTTCTGATGTTTTAGCGAAAGTAATCTGCATCCTTACCTCCCCATAGGAGCTTATGACTGCGCTATTGAATTAGTGCCTGGTTGTAAATTCCCTAAAGGTCGCCTTTTTAACTTGTCTGTACCTGAACATGACGCTATGCGGTCTTATATCAAGGAGTCATTGGAGAAGGGTCATATCAGACCATCCTCTTCACCCTTAGGTGCGGTTTTTTCTTTGTGGCCAAAAGGATGGTTCATTAAGGCCGTGTATTGATTATCGTCTCTTGAACAATATTACTGTGAAATATCAATATCCGTTACCCTTGATCTCTGATCTGTTTTCCAGGTGAAAAACGCTACTTGGTTTACCAAGCTTGACCTCAGGGGGCATATAACCTTATTCGCATTAAGCACGGGGATGAATGGAAGACGGCATTTAATACCCTGAAGGGCATTTGAGTACCTTGTGATGCCCTTTGGGCTCACTAATGCTCCTTCTGTCTTCCAGTCCTTCATGAATGACATTTTCAGGGATTTTGTGGATAAATTTCTGATTGTTTATTTGGATGATATCTTGATTTTTTCTAATGACTGGGACTCTCATGTAAAACATGTTCGGACTGTGTTCCAGATTTTGAGAGAGAATGCTCTGTATGTGAAGGGATCAAAGTGTCTTTTTGGCGTTCAGAGGATCTCATTTCTGGGTTTCATTTTGTCCCCATCTGTTATTGAAATGGACCCGGTCAAAGTTCAGGCTATCTGTGATTGGGTCCAACCTACTTCTTTAAAGGCTCTTCAAAGATTCTTGGGTTTTGCCAATTTTTATCGTAAATTTATTGGTAATTTCTCTGTTATTGTTAAACCATTAACTGATATGACCAAGAAGGGTTCTGATGTGGTGAATTGGCCTCCTGAGGCAGTCTCTGCATTTCAGGAACTTAAGCAGAGATTCACTTCTGATCCTGTTCTACGGCAGCCTGATGTTTCTCTACCATTTCAGGTGGAGGTTGATGCCTCTGAAATTGGGGCAGGTGCCGTTTTGTCCCAAAGAGATCCAGAGACCTCTAAAGGTAACCCTTGTGCCTTTTTCTCTCGAAAATTTTCTCCCACTGAACGTAATTATGACGTGGGTAATCGGGAGTTATTAGCCATGAAGTGGGCTTTTGAAGAGTGGAGACATTGGCTGGAGGGAGCCAAACTTCAGGTGGTGGTCCTTACTGACCATAAGAATCTAGTTTATCTGGAATCTGCCAAGCGACTTAATCCTAGACAGGCCAGGTGGGCCTTGTTTTTCACACGTTTTAATTTTGTGGTTTCATTTCTTCCTGGCACTAAAAATGTTAAGGCGGATGCCCTCTCGAGGAGTTTCCTGGCGGACTCTCCTGAGTTATCTGATCCTTCTGTTATTTTGAAAGAGGGTGTAGTTCTTTCCGCCATCTCGCCCAATTTGAGACTGGCTCTGGAGGGGTGCCAGGAGGATAAGCCCGAGCGCTGCCCTGTTGGGAAATTGTTTGTCCCGAACAAGTGGAAAAAGAGTGTAATGTCTGAGATTCATTGTTCCGCGTTGGCCGGTCATCCCGGAATTTTTGGTACCAGGGACTTGGTTGGTCGGTCCTTTTGGTGGCCTACCTTGTCTCGTGATGTCAGGGAGTTTGTGCAGTCCTGCGGGACTTGCTCTCGCTCCAAGCCTTGCTCTCGTTCTAGTGGTTTGTTGATGCCATTACCTGTGCCCAAGAGACCATGGACCCATATCTCTATGGATTTAATTTCCGACCTCCCTGTTTCTCAGAGAATGACCGTCATCTGGGTGATTTGCGATAGGTTTTCCAAGATGATACATCTTGTGCCATTACCTAAGTTGCCTTCCTCCTCTGAATTGGTGCCTTTGTTCCTTCAGCACGTGGTTCGTTTACACGGCATTCCTGAGAACATTGTGTCTGACAGAGGAGTCCAGTTTGTTTCCAGATTTTGGAGGACCTTTTGTTCTAAAATTGGTGTTCAATTGTCTTTCTCCTCGGCGTTTCATCCTCAGACCAATGGTCAAACTGAAAGAACAAACCAGACATTGGAGACTTATCTAAGATGCTTTGTGTCTGCTGATCAGGATGACTGGGTCTCTTTTTTGCCTTTGGCTGAGTTTGCTCTTAATAATAGGGCTAGCTCTGCCACTTTGATGTCTCCATTTTTCTGTAATTCTGGGTTTCACCCTCGATTTTGTTCTGGACAGACGGAGGCTTCTGTCTGCCCAGGTGTTGACTCTGTTGTGGAGCGTATGCAACAGATTTGGGACCAGGTAGTGGAGAGGTTGTCCCTCTCTCAGGAGAGGGCCCAGCGGTTTGCTAACCGGCATAGGACTGATGGTCCTCGGTTTAAAGTGGGGGACTTGGTCTGGTTGTCCTCAAGAAATATTCCTATGAGAGTGGCATCTCCTAAATTTAAGCCTAGGTTCATTGGACCTTATAAGATCATGGAGATTCTTAACACTGTTTCTTTTCGTTTGCTTCTTCCAGGGACATTTAAGATCCATAACGTGTTCCACAAGTCCTTGTTGAAGAGGTTTGTTGAGCCAGTGGTTCCTACTACTGTGCCTCCTGACCCTGTTTTGGTTGAGGGCAATCTGGAGTATGTGGTTGAGAAAATATTGAATTCTCGCTTTTCTTGACGGAAACTCCAGTATTTGGTTAAGTGGAGAGGTTATGGTCAGGAAGACAATTCTTGGGTGTTTGCTTCGGACATCCATGCTAGGAGACTCATCCGTGCGTATCATAGAACTCATCCTGACCGACCTGGTTGCTCAAATGAGGGTTCGGTGACCCCTCCTCAAGGGGGGGTACTGTTGTGAATAGGCTGGAAATGAGTTCTGAGCAGAAGCTCCCTCTGGTGGTTACAAACGGTACTGGACTGTCCAGTGAAGATTGTGAGGATTGGGAATCAGGTGTTACTGACTGGTCTTATATAAGGGAGTCACCTTCCCATCAGGGTTGCCGGTGATCAATTGTTCTGGTCTCAATCCTTGATTCCTGTTTCCTTGGTAGCCTGCTGTGTCGTGTCTGAATCTCCTGCTAACAGATAAGACATTTTCTTCTTTTTGTTTTTGTGCTTGATTTTTGCATTTTGTCCTGCACTTCTGTGGGGGCCTTCAGGGTTCCCTCTGGGGGCTTTTGCCTCTCAGTTCAGTTCAGCCACTGATGTTTGTACATTTGCTTTTTCCAGTTTTTTCAGTGGCTGCTGTTTTGTTTTTGGTTACACCAGAGAACTAATTTAGGTGGTAGAGGTCGTGTGATCTCAGGTGTTTTTGAAATTAGTAGAGTTGGTGCCTTTCAGGGTTTTTTGGGATTGCAGTAAGTGCCCTTCCTATCCTTTTCTATTTAGTAAGTTTGGGCCCCAACGTTTGCTCATACTATTTTCTGTCTGTGTCAGTATTTCTTCTTGTCTAACCGCCATTACATGTTTGGGGGCTTTCTATGTTCTTTGGGGATCTGCTCCGGGGCAGATAGCTTTCCGCTTTCTATCTTCAGGTGTAGTTAGTTTCTCAGGCTGTGACGAGGCGTCTAGGACCAACGCAGGAACGCTCCACGGCTGCCTCTAGTTGTGGTGGTTAGTCAGGGTACTGCAATCTCATAGTTTCCAACTGCTCTGGTGTATTTCCTTTTTTGCCTGCTCTCCTCAGCTACCAAATCATAACAGCGGTCTCTGTGTCAGCTTTGCTATACAAGATGGTGCTTCCGCCTTGCACTCAATGTTCTCTATGAGTTTAGCTTGTTTTTCGGCGGTATCATTTACACGTGCTGTTTCAAGCAGTTTTGCTAAAGTCATGGTGGGATCTCTGAGTGCTTGTCTCCGTAACTTAGAGGAGATGCAGCCTTGTAAAATCTGCATTTGGATCTCTTTGTCGACATCTGTAAATTCACAGTAAGCTGCAAGGTGCCGTAGTCGGACATGATATTCATCAATGCTTTCTGTTGCTGACTGCTTTAATTGTCTAAACTTGAAGATTTCAAATGCTGCATTTCTGTGTGGGGAGAAATACTTGCTTAATGCTGCCTTACTGAGCTCATAGTCTTTGTCTTCTCCTGTATTAGGCAGAGTAGTGAAGATATCATAGACTTGTTCCCCTGCATAATGTAATAGCATGGCTTTCTTCCTGGTATCATCTGATATGTTCATGGCTTGTAGGAATATATCAAAACGCTTCAGCCATTTCTCCCAACATGCTGCTAGGTTAGCTGGGACTGATGCACATCAAAAGCAGGGAAGGCAGGTAAACAGGCCATTGTTGTAGAGCTGAAATACCTTTAGCTGATGATGAACGCTTCCTCGTCGCCAGTTGTAGTGTTGTTGTGCAGATGAAGGGAACTCCAGAAGGCCACACAGAGATGCTGGATGGTAGGTTTAAACAGCCATACTTTATTTTCGTTCCTCTCTCCTGCTCCCCTTACCCAGGACTTCCTGCTCCTGCCTTGTCTCCTCCTCCCCATTCCATCATTGTTACTAGGCAGAAACTGAAACAAGGATAACAGCAAGCCAATCACAGATATAGTAACAACATCACACATGCCCTCATCATCTCCTCGACTATTGCAACCTTCTACTCTCTGGCCTTCCCTCTAGCACTCTTACACCACTCCAATCTATCCAAAACTCTGCTGCCTGAGTAATCCAACTGTCCCTCCGTTATTCCCCAGCCTCTCCACTCTGCTAGGCCCTTCACTGACTTCCTCTTGCCCAGAGGCTACAGTACAAAATCCTAAGGCCAGGTTCACATCGCGTTAGTGCAGTCCATTTAACGCATGCATTAAACAGACTGCGCTAATGCTAGTCCTTTTTTTATCGCGTTTGTGTGATCATGTTAGCGCATCTGCTCGTTCTGCACTAGCCGTGACAGACCCTCGAACGCGGTAGACCTCGTCCGAGGGTCCATCACAGCTAATTTTGACATGCATTAGCGATGCGCTAGGTTACGGCAGTCTATGGGTGTGTTAACGGATGCGTTACATCGCGTTAATGCCACTTTGTAATGCATCCGTCAAACAAACTGCCATAACGCGATGTGAACCTGGCCTAGCTATGACATACAAAGCCGTCCACAACATGTCTCCTCCATACATCTATCACATGGTCTCCCAATGTCCGACTGGGTCATGGCTTCCCTCTACGCTAACCCAGTGTGCCGTCAGCGAGATGTACCGTCCCTGCCCACAAGCACTTGTCCACGTGTCTGTGGTTAGGTGCACTTTCCCAGCAACAGCATTGTTGAGGGCCCCATGTACTGTTGTGGGACACGTGCTTGCTTGTCTAATGCCGTGCCGGCAGACCGGGAGAAATTGTGGCAGCTGGGAACCGAGTACCTTATGACAGTCACCGCCATCAGGTTGCAGAAAGCTTCCGTCTCCCACGAGCCAAAAATGCAACATTTTCAGCGCAATCAGATGATAAATGTGTGAATTTAGTACTGTGGCCTGTGTAGCATTGGCTGCGTATTTACTCTTGCGTTCCAAGGACAGGGGTATGGACAACTGAACGCTGCACTGGGACAAGGACGTGGACTTTCTTGTTTATGGTGCTAGTTGAGTTTGTGTGCAACTACAGATCCAGGGCAGGAGGCATCTTTGCATGCACCATAGACAGGGGAGTGGCTTGCACACACAACAGCAGAAGAAGCAGTGGTATCACCCGAAGACACTGTTCATGGAGCCTTGTGTTCGGCCAACAAAGTCGGGTGCTTTCCTGCCATGTGCCTGATCATGCTGGTGGTGGTTAGGCTGATAGTTTTGCTACCCCTGTTGATTTGGACATGGCCAGTGGTGCAAATGGCCTTTTTGGGGTTATCGGCAGAGTCTTAAAAAAACAACAGACTGTTACGGGGACATTCCATGTCTTCATCTCCCACACCACCTCCTCACCTTGGCCCTTGCCTTTTGGTGTTCCCCAAGGCTAAGTTCTAGGACCCCTACTCTTCTCCATCTACACCTTCGGCCTGGGACAGCTAATGTAATGGCACGGTTTGCAATATCATCAGAACGCCGATGACACAAAGATCTACCAATCTGTACCTGACATCACCTCCTTACTGACCAAAATCCCACGTCTTCCCACTATTTCATCCTTCTTTTCTACTTATTTTCTACCATCTCACTCTGAGTAGACATGAGAGCTGTGTATGCATCATTCGGTTCCACTTTAGTAATAGGGAAAGTTTGCCCAAGAGAAAAAGAATTTCCAGATATTCACGGCCTTTTTTGAACATTGGGGGATGTGGTAAAGTTCAAAATTGTTATCAATATCATCATCGTCCATATCTTATAAAGAGGAAATTTGGTGTTTCCCAGGGTCATGGTTATCTACGTTTAGTGGCATTCCTTTAACAGTGTTCGTTACACTAGAACAAATAATTTTTGGCTGTGACATTTTTATATTATCGGTAATATATGGGTGAAGATAAAGAAGCTTGTACGGATGTGTTTATAGTTATGGACGGTGCACTCCTCTTTAAACTTAGTTTTTCCCGAGCATCAGTTTGTTGGTTTTCCTCCAACACTGATCTACTTTCTCTAATGCAGCATCTCACAAACATGTTGCACTTTGTCGTGTATACAGACACGTGCATCTTTGGCAACATATTTTTTACGGCCATTTTTCATGCCGAGCTTCACATGCGCATCTGTTACACCGATCTTCTCACGGGCATGAAACACATTATGGTAATTGGTGGTGAGCTGGCTAAACAAGTTATCATTGTAGGCTGTATCCTGGATCTCATACCTCCCATAGCCACCACTGTTATTAATCCTGTACGTTACCATTCCTGTCGTCACCATGCCCCTTTTCTTGATTACTTCATCCAACGATTCGTCCGACAGATTTTTAATATAAACCTGCACCTTTCCAGGAGAAACTGTGTAGGAACACGTTACTGTTTTCCAAGGTGTTTATGATGTCCCTAAAAAACAATTACGCACTATGTTGATATGTACCCCCAGGGGGAAATGTTTGTCAGCCCATACACTTAGTGTATGGGCATTCAAAGTATAGGAAACCCGCTCCTTTAAACTGTGAAGACCTTTTTCGCAGGCCATACTCCACATCTCTTCCTACACCACCCCTAGATCACCAGGGTGACCGTGTTCCGTGATGAAACAGCCACTTTATTGTTTTGCCAGGGTGTTTAGGATGTCCGTAAATACAAATATTTACACAGTCGCTTGATGTGACCACCCCATACCCAGGGGAAAATGTTTTCCAGCCTATGCACTTAGTGTATGGCCATTACAAGTATAGGAGACCCGCTCCTTTATAATGGAAACTGATTTTTAAAGTGGTATTTTGGTTTGTCAAATTAGGGGCAGGCCTTCATTCAATGCATAGGCAAATAGTATGTGAGACCCACTTCATAATAATGTGAACTTTGTTGGTTGTTAATATTCTTCAACAATGCAATTCTTCTATGCCAGTTCTTCAGCCTCAACACTGCAATGCTAAAATGCAGGGTCTTCTGACTCACCACAGCAATTGATCAATGCAGGTTCTTAAGCTTCAACAGTGCAATTATCCACAGATGTTTCTTCAGGCTCAACACTGAAATGCTCCACTGCAGGGTCTTTAGCATCAACACTGCAATTGTCCACCGCTGGGTCTTTACCATCAACACTGGAATTGTCCACTGCTGGTTCTTCAGCGTCAACACTGCAATTTTCAACTGCCGGGTGTTTAGCGTCAACACTGCAATGGTCCACCGCTGGGTCTTCAGCGTCAACACTGCAATTGTCCACCACTGGGTCTTTAGCATAAATATTGCAATTGTCCACCGCTGGGTCTTTAGCATCAACACTGCAATTGTCCACTGCCGGGTCTTTACCATCAACATTGGAATAGTCCACTGCTGGTTCTTCAGTGTAAACACTGCAATTTTCAACTGCCGGGTCTTTAGCGTCAACACTGCAATGGTCCACCGTTGGGTCTTCAGCGTCAACATTGCAATTGTCCACCGCTGGGTCTTTAGCATAAATATTGCAATTGTCCACCGCTGGGTCTTTAGCATTAACACTGCAATTGTCCACTGCTGGGCCTTTAGCATCAATACTGCAATTGTCCACTGCCTGGTCTTTAGCATCAATACTGCAATTGTCCACTGCCGGTTCTTTAGCGTCAACAATGCAATTTTTAACTGCAGGGTCTTTAGCGCCAACACTGCATCAAAGAAACGCATCAAAAATGCAACGTGTTAACATAGACAAATTGGTGGAGGAACATTTTTACTTTGGGTTCATTATTTTGCCTTACCGTATTTTTCGAACTATAAGACGTACTTTTTCCCCAAAAAAATTGTGAGGAAAATGGGGGGTGCGTCTTTTAGCCCGAACGCAGGCTTACCGGGGGGTTGCGGCAGTGGTGTGGTGGTGGCAGAGGTGCGGCGTTGCAGAGGCGTGGTGGGCGGTGTGCACCTGAGCAGGGTCCCTTCCTCAGGTGAGGTGACGCCGCAGCAAGGTGTCCACGGAGAGCAGAGAGGAGAGCAGATCCGGGTTTCTCGGTGTTGGCGGTCATCTTCCTGAGGTGGCGCGTGCACAGATAGAGTACTCTGCTTCCTGGGGCTTCAGGAAAATGGCCGCAGGAGGCCGCGCGTGCGCAGATAGAGATCGCGACGGCCATTATCCTGAAGCCGAGTTTACAGATTGAGAGCTCGGCTTCAGGAAAATGGCCACCGCGATCTCCATCAGTGCACGCGCTGCCTCCCGTGGCCATTTTCCTGAAGCCCCAGGAAGCAGAGTATTCTATCTGTGCACGCGCCACCTCAGGAAGATGGCCGCCACCACCGAGAAACCCGGCTCTGCTCTCCTCTCTGCTCTCCGTGGACACCGTGCCGCGGCGTCACCTCACCTGAGGAAGGGACCCTGCTCAGGTGCACGCCGCCCACTGCGCCTCTGCAACGCCGCACCTCTGCCACTGCCACACCGCTGCCGCAACCCCCTGGTATCTTGTGGTTAACCCGCTTTCCTGCTTGCCTTGGACACAGGGCCGCGGCGTCACCTCACCTGAGGAAGAGACCCTGTATCAGCATCACCGCACCTCTGCCACACCACTACTGCAACCCCTGCTGTACCACCACCGGCCCTCAGGTACCTTAAAATTCGGACAATAAGATGGACCACATATTGTAAAAATCTTTTTTTCTGCTATTTTCACCCCAAAATTTTGGGTTCGTCTTATAGTCCGAAAAATACGGTATATAAAAGTCATTACCCTGGAAAGGATGTTCCTTGACATATTTCCCAGGAAAATCCATTTTGGTTTCGTTTTTATATGTTTTTTGGTGTGCCGGTAAAAATGGCGTAAGACTCTGACAACATTGCTCACAGCTGTGACCTGGGAGTCAGAAATGCTTCCAGGGGTATTCCCCATGCTGTTCCCGTGTCATTTGAGCACTGTTTCCATCATTTACAGACGTTTTTAGATTTTAAAGGACCTCCGGGGTGGATCGCGGCAAAAATGCTAGGTTTTCCCATAGACTTACATTGGGCTCGTTGCTCGGGTCGAGTACCCGAGTATTCCAATTTGCTCGACCCGAATAACGAGCACCCGAGCATTTTAGTGCTCGCTCATCACTAATGCTTACAGCAAACGACGGGTTACTCAGTAAATCCTGAGGAGCATCATGTGCAAAAATCAAAGAAGTCTGAGAAGATGATAGCAACAGTAGACACTGGATGGTGGCAAACCGTAAATAGCAAGTGACCACATTACAAAGTCAATATTTTGTGTCCCTGTATAGGGGAAAGACATGATGTTACTTTTATCCTATAAAGTGCAGCGAGCCAAGACTATGCTTTTGATACTTAGACACAGGGGTCTGTCTACTTGGGCCTTTAAAGGAAGATGATGTCACAGAGGATCATTGGGCAACTTATAACACTTGATGTGGAGCAATGCACAGCCATAAAGGAAGGGAATGGATTCTGGCCTAGATGAGGCAGCTTTGTATCCGTAAAGCCTTACTTTGACACATGGAGATTAAATAAGGACTCTTTCATATATCTGATGTGTGTTTAATAGCTTGGCTGATGGTTTTATTAAATTGGAACTTTTGTCTACCTTATTGTACGAATGAATTTTTGAAAGCTTTCTAATAGTTCTACCATTCTTGTTTTCTAATTCTACTTGTCATGAGTGTGTCAGTCACTGGGTAATCTACAGTTTATAGTTATAGTTTCTAATGATCGATGATGATGATGAAAGCACATTGAGTTAACTTGCTTCATAGCAACAGCGGTTCTTGCAAATTAAAAAAAAAAAAATTACTGTTTTAGCAAAAGGTGGTGAATCAGAGTGGTGAACTAATAAGTGAGAAATGACATAGTGCCAAGCAACGGTATGTATAGTCTAAGGTGGTTGGGAGTCCGCGTGAATAGTGGTACTGTGCTACTTATTAGTATGAGATGATGATTGATAAACTGTTCAGCGAGAACATACAAAATGCAAAAAATATGTTCATTTTAGCAGATATAGAAAAGAATCCAAACTTTCATCTGAAACACAAGTAAGCAGGAAGATGCACCAAACTGTTTGACCTCATCAAGGCAGCAACTTGCAACTGTGCTTGGTTTGAACTGTTATTTTGTGCAGCCAGACTCATTAAATCCTCGTACGGTATAATTGCACCATTGTGCACTTTTCCCAATATCTCATCGCACCTCACTGTACTGTGCCACATAGAGTCCCAATGGTTCTTTATTGCGAAGCCATAGTTGCTCAATTGAGGTGCGGAGGTCGTGAAAGTTTCTCGCAAGTGTGACCCCAGACAAACACTGTATTCTTTGAAAGTTGAACACCCACATAAGAACACAAGTACCTAGGTCCTACTTATCTAGAACCACGGGCACTCATGAGGCTCTGGGGAAAGTGAAATTAATTTGTGAATACATTGAACCATTTGTTCCATATGCAATTTATATGTATTTGTATGGCAATTAGGCAATCCTAGTTCTGGGGGAATGAGAAGAAAACTCTTAAAGGGAATCAGTTACCAGGGTTTTGCTACCCTATCTGAGAACAGAATGGATGACGAGACCTAGATTCCAGTGATGTGTCGCTTACTGGGCTGCTTGCTGCACTTTTTATTAAAGACTCTTAAATCTGCTGCAAATCTAGCAGTTCTCTGAATGCTGGGCTCTGTATCACTCCACCCTCACCACTGATTGCCAGCTTTCTGTGTACACTTTGAATAGGCACAAAGCTGCAAATCAGTGGTGGGGGAGGGATTATACAGAGCTCATGGATATGGAGGACTACATGGCAGCAGGTTTACTAGTTCTCTAGTGATAATGTCACGGGTTTATCGTGACAGAGAGGGGCCAGAAGACCGCAGCGTCTGATTTCACATGCTCCTGCACTGATTAGAAGCATATCTCCTTCATATTTAATGGTGCAGGTTTCTGCTAGCAGTGCAGGGGTTAATTTTGTCAAGTTGGGAGTCTCTGAAGTCTCCCTGCTTGGATGATCTCAGGTGCTCAGTATTGGCCACTCCTGCTCTACTATATATACTTGCCTTTGGCAATCTGAATTGCCACTGTTAAGTCTTGTGCTGCCTGGTGTGGAGTGGAGAAGTCGGTTGTGGGTACGGTGTTTGGAGTATTGTTCTGTGACTGTTGCTTTGACTTTTTGGCTTCCTCTCCAATTTGGTTTACAATCCTTTTCTTCCCGGTATTCTCTCCTGTTGTCTGTGAGTGCATATTTGTATGATTGGTATTTTTCCTTTATCCCTGTACATCCTTGTTTGTCTGGTTTGTGTATATTCATATGTAGAGCCCAGCTGTGCTTGGAATCTCATTTCCCAGAGGGATGCACCGAAGGTAATGACCACTAGAGGACCCAATATGCATACACACATCTTCACCAATCCCTAGAGCCACCAGAGGGAGCCTTTTCAGTGTATATAAGGATGGTGAAGACACTGAGAGTAGGGGAGTCTAGTCTGAGTCTACGTGGAGAGTAGATCAGTTCTGAGAACGAGAGAGGAGTTGTTAGTTCTCTTGGAGTGAAGCAAGTAGAGAGTTAGCTCTAGGAGCGAGCACAGATCAGTTAGTCTGCAAAGCCAGGTGCAGGACAGACAGAGAAGACTGATAGCAGCTCCAGGCAGAGCTTGGAAGTAAGAAGAGAGAGAGAGAACAGCAGTTGTTGAAAGAACCTGAAATCTGCAGCTCCAAGCTTAGTTCAAACGTGTGAGGCTAGTACAAGTGGAAAGATAGCCACTCCAGCCTAGTCAGAACTGAGTCAACCGAGTTCAGTTCAGTGAGCAAGCGTGCCGACGCTTTGAGAGCGGTGAAGAAAGAGAGGGAGCAGCCACCTATGGCCAGAGTGTGCTTATGTGAGGGTCGAGTAGGACGAAAGGCGAGTGGAAGAGAAGAAGAGAGTGCCAGAGGTGGAAATAGCATTGATAGCTTACCTCTACTCTGAATAACCGGACACCGGGTCCGAGCTTGCTGGATTCTTCACGATCAGTAGGAGATACCAGAGATCCTGGAGTACTTCAAGTTCCAGGAGCCCATGAGTGTTGATACGTAACTGGGTCAGGAAGACAGAAGTCTGGCAGGTACCGCCATTAGAGACTGTGTTCTTTCCAATAGAAGGCCCTACACAAAGTCAGCCGGGTGTAAAGTGGGAGACAGACTCAGACCTAGTTTCACACAGGTCAGAGACTCACATTATAGAAGTAAGGAGGCCCTACACCTACTCAGTGGAAAGAACTGGACGTGAATCCTTCACCCTGCCAGTATCCCGGGATGTGCCTGCAATTCCATCAGTAAAGGTACAGAAAGAGACTTTCGTGTGTGAGTTCACATTATTACTCCTACGGCCGAACTCCCTTCCTCCATCCTGCACCCCTACACACTCCATTTAGCCTGAAGGACCCCAGCCTTACCTGTGGGGGGCTTAACACCTTGCTGCCAAACACCAACCCTTCAGCGGACCTATACAGCAGCGCTGGTCACACTGACCAGGCACCACAGGTGGCGTCACGAACATTCTACAAACACTTTAAACCCCTGTAAATATCCCACATTTAAGGTGAGCCCCAGGGCCACGGACCGAGCTGCAGCTACCGTGACATCCCCTATAGAAGTGAACGGGCTCGGTGCCGAGTACCCCACTGCCCTGGCGGGCAGCTCACATACACTACTACTCCCCACTTCTCTGGGTAGGGGAGGGGGACAGCTATGGGGCTGATTCAGAAGTTCAGTAAGGTATGTGGACCAGGTGTCTTCACCATCAGAAGTAATCCGGGGAGCAGGGATAGCTAATGTGCCCCTAGCAATAGAGACAGGGAAGGAGCCCCTGGCCGCAGGTAATCTGAGAACAGAGTGGGACAGATAATCTTCTGCTAATAAAACTGTGATTTTATAAAAACTGCAAGTAACCCAGTAAGTGAATACATTGCTGGATTCAGGATCTCTTAACCTATATGATGCTGCTCTTAGATTAGTTGATTTGAACTTGACAGATTCCTTTTAGAAAGGAAGGGTGCAACATGAATAGGACGCTGCATGGTTTGAAACGCACATCAGAATTTTCTGCTTACCTGAACTTACAAACATTGTAAAGCCACACACGACTTACAGTGGGGCTTACCTTAACCCCTTCACCCCCAAGGGTGGTTTGCACGTTAATGACCGGGCCAATTTTTACAATTCTGACCACTGTCTCTTTATGAGGTTATAACTCTGGAACGCTTCAACGGATCTTCGCGATTCTGAGATTGTTTTCTCGTGACATATTGTACTTTATGTTAGTGGTAAAATTTCTTCCATATAACTTGCGTTTATTTATGAAAAAAGCGCAAATATGGTGAAAATTTTGAAAATTTAGCAATTTTCAAACTTTGAAATTTTATTCCCTTAAAACAGAGAAATATGTCACAGAAAATAGTTAACAAATAACATTTCCCACATGTCTACTTTACATCAGCACAATTTTGGAACCAAAATTTTTTTTTGTTACGAAGTTATAAGGGTTAAAAGTTGACCAGCGATTTCTCATTTTTACATCAAAATGTACAAAGCCATTTTTTTTAGGGACCACCTCATATTTGAAGTCACTTTGAGGGATCTATATGGCAGAAAATACCCAAAAGTGACACCATTGTAAAAACTACACCCCTCAAGGTACTCAAAACCACATTCAAAAAGTTTATTAACCCTTCAGGTGCTTCACAGGAGCTGAAGCAACGTGGAAGGAAAAAATGAACATTTTACTTTTTAGTCACAAAAATGATCTTTTACAAACATTTTTTTTATATTCACAAGGGAAAAAGGAGAAAATGGACCGATAAAGTTGTTGTGCAATTTCTCCTGAGTATGCCGATACCCCATATGTGAGGGAAAACCACTGTTTGGGCGCACGGCAGGGCTCGGAATGGAAGGAGCGCAGTTTGACTTTTCCAAACCAAAATTGGCTGGAATTGAGAACGGACGCCATGTCGCGTTTGGAGAGGCCCTGATATGCCTAAACAGTGGAAACCCCCCACATGTGACCCCATTTTGGAAACTAGACCCCCTAAGGAACTTATCTAGATGTGTGGTGAGCACTTTGAACCCCCAAGTGCTTCACGCAAGTTTATAATGTAGAGCCGTGAAAAAATAAAATCATATTTTTTTCAACAAGCATGATGTTTTAGTCCCCAATTTTTTATTTTCCCAAGGGTAAGAGGAGAAATTGGACCACAAAAGTTGTTGTCCAACTTGTCCTGAGTACGCTGATACCCCATATGTGGGGGGGAACCACTGTTTGGGCGCACGGCAGGGCTCGAAAGGGAAGGAGCGCCGTTTGACTTTTCCAAACCAAAATTGGCTGGAATTGTGAACGAACGCCATGTCGCGTTTGGAGGGCCCCTGATGTGCCTAAACAGTAGAAACCCCCCACATGTGACCCCATTTTGGAAACTAGACCCCCTAAGGAACTTATCTAGATGTGTGGTGAGCACTTTGAACCCCCAAGTGCTTCACGCAAGTTTGTAATGTAGAGCCGTGAAGAAAAAAAATCATATTTTTTCCACAAGCATGATGTTTTAGTCCCCAATTTTTTATTTTCCCAAGGGTAAGAGGAGAAATTGGACCACAAAAGTTGTTGTCCAACTTGTCCTGAGTACGCTGATACCCCATATGTGGGGGGGAACCACTGTTTGGGCGCACGTCAGGGCTCGAAAGGGAAGGAGCGCGGTTTGACTTTTCCAAACCAAAATTGGCTGGAATTGGGAACGAACGCCATGTCGCGTTTGGAGGGTCCCTGATGTGCCTAAACAGTGGAAACCCCCCACATGTGACCCCATTTTGGAAACTAGACCCCCTAAGGAACTTACCTAGATGTGTGGTGAGCACTTTGAACCCCCAAGTGCTTCACGCAAGTTTGTAATGTAGAGCCGTGAAGAAAAAAAATCATATTTTTTCCACAAGCATGATGTTTTAGTCCCCAATTTTTTATTTTCCCAAGGGTAAGAGGAGAAATTGGACCACAAAAGTTGTTGTCCAACTTGTCCTGAGTACGCTGATACCCCATATGTGGGGGGGAACCACTGTTTGGGCGCACGGCAGGGCTCGAAAGGGAAGGAGCGCGGTTTGACTTTTCCAAACCAAAATTGGCTGGAATTGGGAACGAACGCCATGTCGCGTTTGGAGGGCCCCTGATGTGCCTAAACAGTGGAAACCCCCCACATGTGACCCCATTTTGGAAACTAGACCCCCTAAGGAACTTACCTAGATGTGTGGTGAGCACTTTGAACCCCCAAGTGCTTCACGCAAGTTTGTAATGTAGAGCCGTGAAGAAAAAAAATCATATTTTTTTCCACAAGCATGATGTTTTAGTCCCCAATTTTTTATTTTCCCAAGGGTAAGAGGAGAAATTGGATCACAAAAGTTGTTGTCCAACTTGTCCTGAGTACGCTGATACCCCATATGTGGGGGGGAACCACTGTTTGGGCGCACGGCAGGGCTCGAAAGGGAAGGAGCGCCGTTTGACTTTTCCAAACCAAAATTGGCTGGAATTGCGAACGAACGCCATGTCGCGTTTGGAGGGCCCCTGATGTGCCTAAACAGTGGAAACCCCCCACATGTGACCCCATTTTGGAAACAAGACCCCCTAAGGAACTTATCTAGATGTGTGGTGAGCACTTTGAACCCCCAAGTGCTTCACGCAAGTTTGTAATTTGGAGCCGTGAAGAAAAAAAATCATATTTTTTCCACAAGCATGATGTTTTAGTCCCCAATTTTTTATTTTCCCAAGGGTAAGAGGAGAAATTGGACCACAAAAGTTGTTGTCCAACTTGTCCTGAGTACGCTGATACCCCATATGTGGGGGGGAACCACTGTTTGGGCGCACGGCAGGGCTCGAAAGGGAAGGAGCGCCGTTCGACTTTTCCAAACCAAAATTGGCTGGAATTGGGAACGAACGCCATGTCGCGTTTGGAGGGCCCCTGATGTGCCTAAACAGTGGAAACCCCCCACATGTGACCCCATTTTGGAAACTAGACCCCCTAAGGAACTTACCTAGATGTTTGGTGAGCACTTTGAACCCCAAGTGCTTCACGCAAGTTTGTAATGTAGAGCCGTGAAGAAAAAAAAATCATATTTTTTCCACAAGCATGATGTTTTAGTCCCCAATTTTTTATTTTCCCAAGGGTAAGAGGAGAAATTGGACCACAAAAGTTGTTGTCCAACTTGTCCTGAGTACGCTGATACCCCATATGTGGGGGGAACCACTGTTTGGGCGCACGGCAGGGCTCGAAAGGGAAGGAGCGCCGTTTGACTTTTCCAAACCAAAATTGGCTGGAATTGGGAACGAACGCCATGTCGCGTTTGGAGGGCCCCTGATGTGCCTAAACAGTGGAAACCCCCCACATGTGACCCCATTTTGGAAACTAGACCCCCTAAGGAACTTATCTAGGTGTGTGGTGAGCACTTTGAACCCCCAAGTGCTTCACGCAAGTTTGTAATGTAGAGCCGTGAAGAAAAAAAATCATATTTTTTCCACAAGCATGATGTTTTAGTCCCAATTTTTTATTTTTCCCAAGGGTAAGAGGAGAAATTGGACCACAAAAGTTGTTGTCCAACTTGTCCTGAGTACGCTGATACCCCATATGTGGGGGGGAACCACTGTTTGGGCGCACGGCAGGGCTCGAAAGGGAAGGAGCGCCGTTTGACTTTTCCCAACCAAAATTGGCTGGAATTGGGAACGAACGCCATGTCGCGTTTGGAGGGCCCCTGATGTGCCTAAACAGTGGAAACCCCCCACATGTGACCCCATTTTGGAAACTAGACCCCCTAAGGAACTTACCTAGATGTTTGGTGAGCACTTTGAACCCCCAAGTGCTTCACGCAAGTTTGTAATGTAGAGCCGTGAAGAAAAAAAATCATACTTTTTCCACAAGCATGACGTTTTAGTCCCCAATTTTTTATTTTCCCAAGGGTAAGAGGAGAAATTGGACCACAAAAGTTGTTGTCCAATTTGTCCTGAGTACGCTGATACCCCATATGTGGGGGGGAACCACTGTTTGGGCGCACGGCAGGGCTCGAAAGGGAAGGAGCGCCGTTTGACTTTTCCAAACCAAAATTGGCTGGAATTGGGAACGAACGCCATGTCGTGTTTGGAGGGCCCCTGATGTGCCTAAACAGTGGAAACCCCCCACATGTGACCCCATTTTGGAAACTAGACCCCCTAAGGAACTTATCTAGGTGTGTGGTGAGCACTTTGAACCCCAAGTGCTTCACGCAAGTTTGTAATGTAGAGCCGTGAAGAAAAAAAATCATATTTTTTCCACAAGCATGACGTTTTAGTCCCCAATTTTTTATTTTCCCAAGGGTAAGAGGAGAAATTGGACCACAAAAGTTGTTGTCCAATTTGTCCTGAGTACGCTGATACCCCATATGTGGGGGGGGAACCACTGTTTGGGCACACGGCAGGGCTCGAAAGGGAAGGAGCGCCGTTTGACTTTTCCAAACCAAAATTGGCTGGAATTGGGAACGAACGCCATGTCGCGTTTGGAGGGCCCCTGATGTGCCTAAACAGTGGAAACCCCCCACATGTGACCCCATTTTGGAAACTAGACCCCCTAAGGAACTTATCTAGGTGTGTGGTGAGCACTTTGAACCCCCAAGTGTTTCACTAAAGTTTATAATGCCCTGGCGTGAAAAAAAAAAATATTTTTTTTTCCCACAAAAGTGATTTTTTTAGTCCCCAATTTTTTATTTTCCCAAGGGTAACAGGAGAAATTGGACCCCAAAAGTTGTTGTCCAATTTGTCCTGAGTACGCTGATACCCCATATGTTGGGGGGAACCACTGTTTGGGTGCACGGCAGGGCTCGGAAGGGAAGTAGTGACGTTTTGGAATGCAGACTTTGATGGAATGGTCTGCGGGCGTCATGTTCCGTTAGCAGAGCCCCTGATGTGCCTAAACAGTGGAAACCCCCCACAAGTGACCCCATTTTGGAAACTAGACCCCCTAAGGAACTTATCTAGGTGTGTGGTGAGTACTTTGAACCCCAAGTGTTTCACTAAAGTTTATAATGCCCTGGCGTGAAAAAAAATATATTTTTTTTCCCACAAAAGTGATTTTTTTAGTCCCCAATTTTTTATTTTCCCAAGGGTAACAGGAGAAATTGGACCCCAAAAGTTGTTGTCCAATTTGTCCTGAGTACGCTGATACCCCATATGTTGGGGGGAACCACTGTTTGGGTGCACGGCAGGGCTCGGAAGGGAAGTAGTGACGTTTTTGGAATGCAGACTTTGATGGAATGGTCTGCGGGCGTCATGTTCCGTTAGCAGAGCCCCTGATGTGCCTAAACAGTGGAAACCCCCCACAAGTGACCCCATTTTGGAAACTAGACCCCCTAAGGAACTTATCTAGGTGTGTGGTGAGTACTTTGAACCCCCAAGTGTTTCACTAAAGTTTATAATGCCCTGTGTGAAAAAAAAAATATTTTTTTTTTTCCACAAAAGTGATTTTTTTAGTCCCCAATTTTTTATTTTCCCAAGGGTAACAGGAGAAATTGGACCCCAAAAGTTGTTGTCCAATTTGTCCTGAGTACGCCGATACCCCATATGTTGGGGGAACCACTGTTTGGGCGCACGGCAGGGCTCAGAAGGGAAGTAGTGACGTTTTGGAATGCAGACTTTGATGGAATGGTCTGCGGGCGTCATGTTCCGTTAGCAGAGCCCCTGATGTGCCTAAACAGTGGAAACCCCCCACAAGTGACCCCATTTTGGAAACTAGACCCCCTAAGGAACTTATCTAGGTGTGTGGTGAGTACTTTGAACCCCAAGTGTTTCACTAAAGTTTATAATGCCCTGTGTGAAAAAAAAAATATTTTTTTTTTCCACAAAAGTGATTTTTTTAGTCCCCAATTTTTTATTTTCCCAAGGGTAACAGGAGAAATTGGACCCCAAAAGTTGTTGTCCAATTTGTCCTGAGAACGCTGGTACCCCACATGTGGGAAAAAACTGTTTAGGCACACGTCGGGACTCGGAAGGGAAGTAGTGACGTTTTGGAATGCAGACTTTGATGGAATGGTCTGCGGGCATCATGTTCCATTTGCAGAGCCCCTGATGTGCCTAAACAGGAAAAAAAAAACCACAAGTGACATAATTTTAGAAATTAGACCCCCAAGAAGCTTCTCTAGATGTGCCCCCCTTCTGGAACTAATCTTTCCTGTAAAGTAAATTAGTAGTGCATGGAGGTGTGGTACAATTTGAAGCAATCCTTCATACACAGGCCAGGTTTTTCGGGGCAGGTGTCGCACTGATAAATGGTGTCCTTGCGTATTCCCCTTTTGTAACACACTCGGCACCTTTTTTGCGACTTACCTTTTTTTGCAGTTTGCGGGACCTCCCCCGGGAAATGCTGGCCTGGTACAATACGAGCACCTTCAGTTCCGGAAGTACTGGGGCCCTCTCCTTCCTGAGCGCCAAACATCAGGGCCTTGATCACTACCTCCTGGAACTGAAGGTACGACGTATTGGTATGGCGTGCACATCGTGACAGCAGGAAAGCATTGAGCATTGCCATTTGGACGATGTGCACGGACAGCTTCTTGTACCACACCTTGGCCTTTCTCAAAGCACTGTATGGTTGGAGGAGTTGATCAGAGAGATCAACACCCCCCATGTATTTGTTGTACCCAAGTACACAGTCCGGTTTGCGGACCTGTGTAGAGGTACCCCGTACAGTGCTGAGGGCGCTGCCATCACCGTGTATGGTGGTCAAGAGAAGGACATCCCTCTTGTCCTTGTACTTGACCACCAGAAGGTGGTCGCTACATTGGGCTCTGCTCTCACCCTTTCTGAGCATCTGCCCAAGCAGCGTCTTCGGGAGGCCCTTCTGATTTTTGCGGACGGTACCGCAGGCTGCGGTACCACGCGCAAAGAGGGATTTGTGGAGTGGGATGCTGGTATAAAAGTTATCGGTGTAGAGGTGATAACCTTTATCCAGCAGTGGGTGAACCAAATCCCACACAATTTTCCCACTCACTCCCAGGACAGGAGGACACTCAGGGGGTTCAATCCTGGTGTCCTTTCCTTCGTAAACTCTAAAACGGTGAGTGTACCCTGAGGTACTCTCACACAGTTTGTAGAGTTTGATTCCGTACCTTGCCCTCTTGTTGGGCAGGTACTGACGGAATCCGAGCCGTCCCTTAAAATGAACCAAGGACTCATCCACGCAAATGTCCCTTTTGGGCACGTACACTTCAGCAAACTTTTTGTTGAAGTGTTCGATGACCGGCCGAACTTTGAACAGACGGTCAAAGTTGGGGTCATCTCGTGCGGGACACTGTGCATTATCGTTATAATGCAAGAATTTCTGGATGGCCTCAAAACGCGTCCGGGCCATGACCATTCGGAACACTGGAGCGTTATATAAAATATCAACACTCCAGTATTGCCGAAGTTCTGGCTTCTTCAAGATCCCCGTGTGAAGGACCAGGCCCCAAAACTGCATCAATTCAACTGCGTCTACAGGAGACCAGTTAGAATATGATGAACGGGGGTTTTGCTCCAAAAATTGACGAGCGTACAAATTTGTTTGCTCCACCATGTGGTTAATAAAATCCTCAGAGAAAAAGACTTTGAAAAAGTCTATTTCTGTGAGGCCAGTGGTGTCAAACCTGATTCCTGATTCTGCCACAAAATCAGGAATCAGTGGCTCGTAATTTTCGGGGGGCGAGGTCCACACGGGATCCGCAGTGGGTTGCGCTGGTTCGGCTTCATCTTCGTCTTCTGGAATGGGGGCAGATGCCTCATCTTCTGTCCTGGGGCGTCTGCGTGGTGGTTCCGCAGGACCCGAGGAGGAAGATGAGGAGGGGGAAGAGGAAGAGGAGGAGGAAGAGGAATCTGAAAAATAAAGAAATGTGGGATCCTCTCCCTCGCTATCAGTGTCGGAGGCAAGAAAAGCGTATGCCTCCTCCAATGAATAGCGCTGTTGGGACGAACGGGACGGGTGGGACATTTTTTTGTAAATGTGGTGCTTGGGTGTACTTTATTGATAACTGTGTATGTGTGGGGGGGGATAGTGCTTGGTGTAAACTATGCTGAAAAGAAAAATCTAAAAGAAAAAAAAAATGGGGAGAAAAAAATGCCTGTGAAAAGAAAAGTCTAAAACAGCAGGCCCTAGCTCTGATAAGTGAACTGCGTCACTTATCAAAGTTCGGTGGCTGCTAGATGTGGCGCAAGGAGGGGGTGAAAAAAAAAAAGGGGAAAACAGCCGGCACGAGATCTGATAAGTGAACTGCGTCACTTATCTAAATTCGGCGGCTGCTAAATGTGGAAACGGAGGCGGCGCAAAGGCGGGTGAAAAAAAAGGAAAAAAAAAAAAAGAAAAGGAAAACAGCCGGTGCGAGCTCTGATAAGTGAACTGTGTCACTTGTCAAAGTTCGGCGGCTGCTAGATGTGGCGCAAAGGGAGTGGCGCAGGGAGGGGGTGAAAAAAAAAAACAGGAAAACAGCCGGCACGAGATCTGATAAGTGAACTGAGTCACTTATCAAAATTCGGCGGCTGCTAAATGTGGAAACGGAGGCGGCGCAAAGGCGGGTGAAAAAAGAAAAAGGAAAAAAAAGAAAAGGAAAACAGCCGGTGCGAGCTCTGATAAGTGAACTGTGTCACTTGTCAAAGTTCGGCGGCTGCTAAATGTGGAAACGGAGGCGGCGCAAAGGCGGGTGAAAAAAGAAAAAGGAAAAAAAAAAAAGAAAAGGAAAACAGCCGGTGCGAGCTCTGATAAGTGAACTGTGTCACTTGTCAAAGTTCGGCGGCTGCTAGATGTGGCGCAAAGGGAGTGGCGCAGGGAGGGGGTGAAAAAAAAAAGAAAAGGAAAACAGCCGGCGCGAGCTCTGATAAGTGAACTGTGTCACTTGTCAAAGTTCGGCGGCTGCTAAATGTGGAAACGGAGGCGGCGCAAAGGCGGGTGAAAAAGGAAAAAAAAAAAAAGAAAAGGAAAACAGCCGGTGCGAGCTCTGATAAGTGAACTGTGTCACTTGTCAAAGTTCGGCGGCTGCTAGATGTGGCGCAAAGGGAGTGGCGCAGGGAGGGGGTGAAAAAAAAAAACAGGAAAACAGCCGGCACGAGATCTGATAAGTGAACTGAGTCACTTATCAAAATTCGGCGGCTGCTAGATGTGGAAACGGAGGCGGCGCAAAGGCGGGTGTAAAAAAAAAAAAGGAAAACAGCCGGCGCGAGCTCTGATAAGTGAACTGCGTCACTTATCAAAGTTCGCCGGCTGCAGGGTGTGCGCACGGAGGTGGCGCAAAGGGGGCTGAGAGCACGAGTGTTGATCGGTGAAATGCGTCACCAATCAACGCTCGGCGGCTGGGTGTGCGCACGGAGGCGGCGCAAAGGGGGGTGAAAAAAAGGAAACCCGCCGGACGCGAGCTCTGATAAGTGAACTGCGTCACTTATCAAAGTTCGCCGCTGCAGGGTGTGCGCACGGAGGTGGCGCAAAGGGGGCTGAGAGCACGAGTGTTGATCGGTGAAATGCGTCACCAATCAACGCTCGGCGGCTGGGTGTGCGCACGGAGGCGGCGCAAAGGGGGGTGGAGGGGGTAAAAAGAGGGGAAGGGGGATGGGGAGGGAGGAAGAGAGGGATCAACACTTACGGTTGTAGTCTCTCTTCTTTTTTCTATCTTCTTTTCTTCTTTATTCTGACTTCTTTTCTTCTGTCTTCTTTTCTTCTGTCTTCAGCACTACAAGGCCCAGCACAGGAGAGATCTGTTGTATGACCGCTCTGCAGGAATCCTCAGCAAGTGTGAAGACCCCTGCAGAACGGTCACTCACAGGTCAGAGCCAGGTGAGACAGGTCACAGAGCGGTCAATTCGCTTCTGTGACCTGTGATTGGTGGGATCCATCATAACAAGATCCCACCAATCAGAGCTCTCCTGGTTACCCTGGCAACCTGCCCAGGATCGGAGCTCACAGCTCCGATCCTAGGCAGGTCACAGCCAGGGCAGCAGCCAGGTCACCTGCAGGGCACAACGCGGTCACACAGCGATCAGACCGCTGCTGTGCCCTGTGATTGGCGCGATCGACGATGTCATCGATCGCGCCAATCAGCTCCTGCAGGCCCTACAGGGCCTGTCCTGAGCCTCCACAGCCTTTTACAGCACCGATCCAGCCAGGATCGGTGCTATTACAGCACCGATCCGGCATGTCAGCAGCAAGGCACAGCGCTCCTGCGCCGCGGCTGTGCCTTGCGATTGGCGCGATCGACGATAACATCGATCGCGCCAATCAGCTCCTGCAGGCCCTGCTAGGCCTGTCCTATGTTCCGGCCTAGGATCGGTGCTTTTATAGCACCGATCCAGCAGGAACCGGCAGGGCACAGCGCGGTAATACCGCTTCTGTGCCCTGCGATTGGCGCGATCGATATGATCGGCGATCGCGCCAATCCAGGGGGGTCTGCATAGTGCTAGACCCAGGCCTAGGATCGAGTACATCGGTACTCGATCCTAGCCTGGGATCTCACTGTTTCAGCCCATCTGATTGGCTGAAACAGTGAGAAAGGCTGCGATTGGCTGTTCAGAATTGAACAGCCAATCACAGCGATCGGGAGGCAGGAGAGGGGAGGACGCAGCCCGGGATGCCGACGTCATCTTCCTAGAGGTAAGATGGCATCGGAATTTTAATGCGATCACCGCGACTTTAGTCGCGATGTCGCATTAAAGGGCATGACGTACTATTCCGTCCATGGGAATTAGGTCCAGGGTCACATGGACGGAATAGTACGTCTGATGGCAGAGAGGGGTTAAGGACAGCGTCTTAAAGGCCAAACAATCTGTGTCTACATGTTTCTGAGGCGTAAAGGGCTCTTCTCCTTGGGACAATCCCAACTTTTAATATGGTGGTGCCAGTGTACTCCTTGGCCGGGAACTCCAAGCTCCACAATAAGACGAGCTCTTTAAGGTAGAAAGCCACAAACAGTGTGAATTTTAACTGGAACATTCATGAGATAATCATGCTGTATGTTTGCTGCTCCACGGGAACGTCCTCCACAGCAGCGCTCCCACTTTGTGTACAGACAATGTTGTGCTAGGATCACATTAGTCATCATTAATGTGGCGCTAATTGAAGAAACAGACTGTTAAACACAATTGAGGAAAATGACAATAACTCTGAATTTAACATTTGACATTTGATATTCACCTTCATCGCTGGTCTCCAGATTTCTCTAACTTATGTCCGCAGGTTGCATGAATGAGCCATACAAGTTTCAAAAGGCTGTTTTTTTCCCAATATTATCATGTTAATCAGTCTCTGCTGGTGACTATCTGCTGGTCTGCAGGGCTTATCTAATATGACAACATGATGAAAATTGAGATTTGCAATGCGGTTAAAACTGTGACTGGTTAGGAGGGGTTCTGAAACTTATTTGTCAGCATGGAAATGTGTTATGGAAAGTTTTTGATTGCTCTCTTGAAATTTTGAAAATTATTGATTTTTTATTGTGATTTGCAGAAAAATGTGGATAAATTTGTTGATTACTATCTCTAAATTCTTGACACAAGATTATCACTACCTATAACAAAAAAAAATGGATGTAGTTAAAGGACATTCTTTAAGGCTAGGTTCACATTAGCGTTTGTGTGCGCAGCGTATCATCTGCATGCGCAAACGTATGCCAAAATGCATGCAAATGCATGCTAATGCAGCGTTTTTTATCTGCATCAGCTTAGACATGACGCAAAAAATGCTGTGTGTGCGTTTGCGTTATTTATGCGCATGCGTTCGATATTTCCAGGTGCTGTAATCAGTTCCTGGACATGCGCAGTCTGAAGTCCGCATGCGTATCGAACGCATCCATGCGCATGTCCTTGCGTACCAATGCGTTCCCATAGACAGTAATGCGTTGTTTTGAAGCACTCATCTGCATGCACAAGACTGCACATATTTGACGGATTTTTGACACTTTAAAATTGCAACGGACACCGCTGCACACCGCAAAATGATGCATGCGTATGCAAACATATGCAGGCGCATGCAAACGCATGTCCCTGCGTACACCATGTTAATGATATGTACGCATGGCGCGTGCGGATCTATGTGGAACAAACGCTGCACATAGATAAGCAAATGTGAAACCGGCCTAAGAGGGCATTTTTTTGGTAAATGCATGTATTTTGGGCTAAAAATAAGTTAAGCAATTGGCTTTCATTAAAAATTTTGCACTACTTGCCTCTTAACCCCTTAACCCCAGGGCCATTTTCTGATTTGTTTTTTGCTCCCCTTCTTCCCAGATCCAACACTTTTGTATTTTTCGGTCAATATGGCCATGTGAGGGCTTGTTTTTTGAGAGACAAGTTGTACATTTGAATGACAACATAGGTTTTAACATATCATGCATTGAAAAATGGGAAAAAAATTCCAAGTGCGGTGAAATTGCAAACAAAGTGCAATCCCACAGTTGTTTTTTTGTATGTTTTTTTTATCATGTTTACTAAATGCTAAAACTGACCTGCCATTATGTGTCTCCAGGTCATTACGAGTTCACAGACATCAAACATGTAGAGGTTCTTCTTTTTTATTTAAGTGGTGAAAAAAAATCCCAAATTTGTTAAGAAAAAAAAGCGCCATATTCCGAGGCTTGTAGCTTCTCCAGTTTTCGTGATCTTGGGCTGGGAGAGGACTTATTTTTTGCACGCCGAGCCTACATTTTTATTGATACCATTTTGGTATAGATATGATCTTATGATCACCCGTTATTGCATTGTATTGCAATATAGTGGCGGCCAAGAAAACGTAATTCTGGAGTTTTCAATTTTTTCTTGTTGTTAAACCATTTAGAGATCAGTTTAATTATTTTTTATACTGATAGATCGGGCGATTCTGAACGCAGTGATACCAAATGTGTACATTTGATTTTTTTGTATGGTTTTATTTTGAATGAGGCGAATGGGGGGTGATTTGAACTTTTATACAATTTTTTTATATTTTTAAAAACATTTTTTTTTGCTTTTGGCATTCTTCAATATACGGGAGACTAGAAGCTGCAGTTCTTTGATCGCCTCTGCTACACACAAGCGATGATTAGATCGCCTGTATGTAGCAGAAATGCTCACTTGCTAGTTCAGTAGTGTACAATCCCTTTAAGACTGGAGTCACACACAACGTCTAAAAAATCTGACCGTTTTAGTCGTTCGATAATCGGATGAAAATTTCATAAACATTGATGCGACTGGCATCCGATTTTTAGTAGCTGATGCGATTTAGTAGCATGTGCGCTTACGTTTCACATCCGATTACCCAGCGACTACCGTTTTTTAGTGGCATCATAGCAAAATGGACATTTAACGGTTTTGAGGCCTGCAAATAATTTGAATAATGAGCCAGACCCATATTTAAGCGGGGTTTGACTGTTCTTACCCTCCCAACGTTGCCGTGGAGTGTTTGGATTCTTAGTGGCTCCTGTTGTGTTGCTGCTAAGTTACAATTATGAGTGACAGACTAATGTTTAATAGAACTGAGCATCTGCTGTACTATTGGGTGCTATCCAGACGTTTTGGGGAGACATACCCTGTAGTTGTTTCTCCCAGAATCCGCAGAAGGATGTGGGTGCATCCCCTTGTGATGCGAAGGATCAGCAAAGGGAATTTTGAGCGCCTGTATTCGACATTGCGTAGGAATCCAGACAAGTTTTTTGGCTATTGTCGCATGAGTGTTGGCACCTTTGATATTTTGCTTGACATATTGCGCCCTGGAATCACCTTTCAGAACACCAGGATGCGTCCTTCAATTTCTGCTGAGGAAAGGCTTCTTCTAACATTACGGTATGTGTGTCAATGATATGTTGATGATGTTTTCCACAATTTACCAACTTTAGCATTGTTCTTACTTTGTTCATCTTAACATACTGTACCCCATGTCATTATTACATTTTCCCCTTTTCCCTATTTGCTTGTGTGTAGCCGTCATAATGGTTTGTAAGTCATACCATTAAGTCAATGCCTGTCATGTGTGCATCGCCACGAAGATCGTCGCGGTTGCACATTCTGACTTCTCACAGCTGAGTTGCTGTTTCTTTGTGTTTGGCAGTTAGGGAGTTAATTCTGTCTGTGCTCAGTTCTGGGACTGGGTGCAGTTTCTCCCGGCTGCAATTAATTATTTGTTGATTGGTTTCCTTTAAATCTCTGGTTGTCTGTGTTGGGAGTTGCCAGTGAAATTCTTCATGCAGACCACAGATAGGATTGTATCTGTATAGACTTAAGTTAAAGAGCTCCTTAGTTTGTTTTAAGCTCACCTTGCTTAGAGTTTAATATCCCAGATCATTTATGTTCCTTCTGTGTTTGAGTGTGTATGCAAGTCTGTGTTTTCTCCAGTCTGTCTTATATGTCTAATCTGTGTATTTAGCAGAGATCAGCCCATATCCCTTTGGTGGTAATCAGAATCCTTCTTAGGACTGATTACAGGGTTCAGGGACTGATAGGAGACAGGGTTAGGCTGGAGACTTGGACCTCTGAACCATTATCAGTACCTCCAAGGTGAGGGATTAGTTAGGACCCCAGTTTAGGGTCAGGTTAGACCCCCGGTCCTCCTCTTTCCTGTTACAGTGTATCAAGTCCTCAAGATTAACCCTAGTTCAACGGATATCGTGTCAGGTAAATCTATTCTATATTTACATGCTGATGTTGCTAATCTATATGTTGTATAGAGTGTTGTTCTTTTAAGAATAGTTTACTGACATCGTACACATATCATAAGACCGCGTGACATTGCCTGACTAAACAAATGTCCACTGTTTACATTTGGTTAATGCAGTGTTTTTGTATTTTTTGTCTGATGTGTACATGTTTGCTGTTGTTTCTGTATTGCAGGTTCCTTTCCACTGGGCTCTCATACGCTGCTCTGCATTTAGAGTTTTTAATTGGCAAATCCACCATTTCTGGAATAGTCAGCTCTACTTGTGCACAAATTTGGTCAAGACTAAATAAAGAGGTGATGCCAGAGCCAAAAATGGTAGATAGGTTGAGCATTGCACATGGATTTCAAGAAAACTGCCATTTTCCACACTGTATTGGAGCCCTGGACGGGAAGCACATACGTGTGCGTAAGCCGCCGAACTCAAGGACCCAATTCTACAATTATAAGCAATATTTTTCTATAGTTTTGTTGGCCTTGGTCGACAGTAACTACCGCTTCATAATTGTAGACATTGGGGCCTATGGAAGGACTGGAGACTCCAGAGTCTTCAATTCTTCCATTATGGGTCGGCGGCTACGCAATAACCAATTGGACTTACCACCAGCATGTCAACTTCCAGAGTCAAATATGGATGCAGTGCCATATGTTGTAGTAGCGGATGAGGCCTTCCAATTAACTCGTCATGTTATGAGGCCATATCCTCGTCGCAATCTGAACCATCGGCGACGCATATTTAATTATCGGCTTTCTCGTGCACGACGCCTGGTGGAGTGCACATTTGGTATTCTTACAGCCAAATGGCGTGTCCTACAATCAGCCATTCAGCTAAGTGAAGCAAATGTTAATCTTGTAGTGCAAGCATGTGTGGTACTACATAATTTTACTAGAATGCATGAATGCTCATCAGCTGATATGCTTGAACTTCAGTCTGATAATATGACGAGGCCTATGAGAGCAGTCATCCATCCTCGTCGTCCCCCTTCTGGACTCAAAGTCCGTGACTTATTCACCAATTTCTTTCTTTCCCCTGCTGGTGCTATTCCTTGGCAAGAGGAGGCCATAGCTATGTAGTGTGTTTGTTATATGATACCATAAACTTACTTGTGATTAATTAATTGATGTTATAGTGTTGTTCTTAGAGTCCACTTGACCCTACTTTACACAGGACATAACATATAAGAATAATCACAGACAACCAATGCCACTTCACTAATTTTACTCATTAGTGGGGGTTTTTTTTGCCTTTTAGTGGCTGATAGATTTTGTGTACCGGACAAACATGTCCAAAGGTACCAATTATATATTTAGTAAATCGGTAACAGCAAAAATTCACACATATATAACCTATATACAAATTATACACTAATAACCAATGTTATTTGATCTACAATTGATGGTAGGTTGGTGGTGGTGAGGATGGAGGGCCAGGTTGTGTGTTAGGCCTTCGACTATCTGCAACCTGTGGTTGACCCTGAGCTGGGGCAGAAGCTAAGGTACCAGACTGGGTTACTGGCTGCATCCTGATGGGGTTGTGGGTAGGGGTACATGGGAAACTGCTGGTCATAGTCATATGGATATGACTGAGCAGTTCCAGAATGACCCCCAATATGCCCATGTCTACCATATCCATGTTGTGGCCAGCCAACAACATTGGGTATGTTAGAGTGGGCATATTGTGCATGGCCACTCTGTCCCATGGCTTGGAGCTGGGTAGCTCCGTAGTATGAAGGAGCTGCAGTAGGAGGAGGAGGAGGAGTTGGGTTCTGTTGGACACAAGGAGGAGGTGGAGGAGGAGGATGATGATGAGGAGGATCAGAGGCAGAAGCAGAGTGTGGTTGCTGGGTTCCAAACAACCGTAATAGATTTTCCGGACAAACCTGCCATCTTTCTAGAAAATCTAGTACGATGTTTGGATGATTAGGCGGTGTTCCAGCATCCAGAACAATCTGCAGTCCGCCTCTGATCCGCAGTCTGTGTTCTCTTGGAATAGCCCTGAGGTAACGGGCCAGACTGCGGGCAAATGCCTCCTCCCCATCATCATTTGCTACACTGGACAAATAGTCCAGAACTCCTCTGTCCACCTGCCTCCTTGTCCCAGAAGCCACTCCTTCTCATCGCCGCCTACCTCTCCTTGTGCATTGGGAAGGAGGAGGTGACCCATCCTGAGGCCTATTAGGGCTGCTGCTCAGAGGTAGGTCCTCCTGTTCGGGCTGCTGGCTTTGCGACTCCTCAGCTCCTGCAGCTGCTGGTGGTGCTGCTTGGGTGGAACAACATGCTGCAGAGGAAGGGCCTGCCTCCTCTGCCCCATCACCAACGGTGTTCTGTTTCTCGTTTATGCCTCTGACACGATTGTGGTAACTGTTGTGAATGGGTTTGAGATGAGTTCTGAGCAGAGGCTCCCTCTGGTGGTTACAAGCGGTACTAGTGAGGATTGGGAATCAGGTGTTACTGATTGGTCTTATTTAAGGGAATCATTTTCCCATCAGGGTTGCCGGTGATCAATTGTTCTGGTCTGAATCCTTCTTTCCAGTTTCCCTTGTAGCCTGCTGTGTCGTGTCTGCATCTCCTGCTATCAGATAAGACAATTTCTTATTTTGTGTTTTTGCTATATTTTTGCATTTGGTCCTGCACTTCTGTGGGGGCCTTCTGGGTCCCCTCCGGGGGCTTCTGCCCTCTCAGTTTAGTCCAGCCACTGTGTTTTGTACTTTTGCTTTTTCCAGTTTTTTCAGTGGCTGCTGTTTTTGTTACACCAGAGAACTAATTTAGGTGGTAGAGGTCGTGTGATCTCAGGTGATTTTGAAATTAGTAGAGTTGGTTTTTTCAGGGTTTTCTGGGATTGCAGTAAGTACCCTTCCTGTCCTTTTCTATTTAGATAGTTTGGGCCCCAGCGTTTGCTCATACTATTTTCTTTCTGTGTCAGTATTTCCTCTTGTCTAACCGCCATTACATGTTTGGGGGCTTTCTATTATCTTTGGGGTTCTGCTCCGGGGCAGATAGCTTTCCTATTTCTATCTTTAGGTGTAGTTAGTTTCTCAGGCTGTGACGAGGCGTCTAGGACCATCGTAGGAACGCTCCACGGCTGCCTCTAGTTGGTGTGGTTAGTCAGGGTACTGCAATCCCATAGATTCCAACTGCTCTGGTGTATTTCCTTTTTTACCTGCACTCCTCAGCTACCGAAACATAACAGTATCACCGGCCATAAAAATTGTATGGTACTCACAGAAGGGAAAAAATATTTGAAGGAAGAAAAGTTGTCAGAGATATTTTTCTGTTTGTTGCATTTTTTTTTTTCCTCTGTATCTCTGGGTGCTGAGGAGGATCTTTTCTCCCAATGGAGTTTGCACAGTTGTCTGGCCGTGTGGATCAGCTTGCCACTGAGGTTCAGAGTATTGCTGCATATCTTGCTGGGTTGCCTGTTGTGGAACCTAGGATCCCCATGCCAGATTTGTTTTTAGGGGATCGAGCTAAGTTTCAGAATTTCAAAAATAACTGTAAATTGTTTTTTGCCTTAAAATCTAAGTCCTCAGGAAACGCAGCGCAGCAGGTTCAAATTGTCATCTCTCTCCTGCGCGGCGATCCTCAGGATTGGGCTTTTTCCCTGACACCTGGGGATCCTGTTTTGAGTGATGTTGATGCATTTTTTCAGGCTTTGGGGTTATTGTACGATGAGCCTAATGTCACTGATCAAGCTGAAAAAGCCTTGTTGGCATTAAATCAGGGGCTTGATGACGCTGAGTTATACTGTCAGAGATTCCGTAGGTGGGCAGTCCTGACCAAATGGAATGACGACGCTTTGGCAGCTCTTTTTCGGAAGGGTCTGTCGGATAATGTAAAGGATGTTATGGTGGGATTCCCTGTCCCCTCTGGTCTCAATGATTCTATGTCATTAGCGATTCAAATTGACAGACGTTTGCGTGAGCGGAGAAGTATGCGTGGAGTGGTGTTGCCTTGTGAGCCACCTGCTGAGCCCATGCAGTGTGATGGAGTGGTGTCTGGGGCACAGCGTCATGAGTTTCGAAAGCGCAATGGGTTATGTTTCTACTGTGGTGATGCCTCTCATGCTATTTCAGTCTGCCCTAAGCGGGGAAGACGTTTTGCACGCTCAGTTATCTTGGGTAGTGTTCAGACTAAGTTTTTATTAACTGTCACTCTGATATGCTCTCTGTCCTCATTTTCTGCTCAGGCTTTCGTTGATTCTGGAGCAGCTATTAACCTGATGGATTATGATTTTGCTAAACGTTGTGGATTTCCCTTGATACCCCTACAGAAGTCTATTCCCCTACTGGGGATCGATTCTACCCCTTTGGCTGAGAATAAACCCCAGTTTTCTACTCAGGTGATAATGAGGGTTGAACCTGATCACCAGGAGTGCTGCAAATTTTTGGTTCTATATAATCTGCATGACATTATCGTGCTGGGTTTCCCTTGGTTACAGTCTCATAATCCTGTTTTGGATTGGAAATCTGTGTCTGTAACCAGTTGGGGCTGCCAATGTGTTAATACCAACACTCCTGTTTTTTCTGCCTCCCCCCAGGCTGAGGATGTTCCTGACTTTTTGTTTGATTTTTCTGATGTGTTTAGCGAAAGTAAATCTGCATCCTTACCTCCCCATAGGAGCTATGACTGCGCTATTGAATTAGTGCCAGGTAGTAAATTCCCTAAGGGTCACCTTTTTAACTTGTCTGTACCTGAACATGACGCTATGCGGTCTTATATCAAGGAATCATTGGAGAAGGGTCATATCAGACCATCCTCTTCACCCTTAGGTGCCGGTTTTTTCTTTGTGGCCAAAAAGATGGTTCATTAAGGCCGTGTATTGATTATCGTCTCTTGAACAATATTACTGTGAAATATCAATACCCGTTACCCTTGATTTCTGACCTGTTTTCCAGGGTGAAAAACGCTACTTGGTTTACCAAGCTTGACCTCAGGGGGGCGTATAACCTTATTCGCATTAAGCACGGGGATGAATGGAAGACGGCATTTAACACCCCTGAAGGGCATTTTGAGTACCTTGTGATGCCCTTTGGGCTCACTAATGCTCCTTCCGTCTTCCAGTCCTTCATGAATGACATTTTCAGGGATTTTGTGGACAAGTTTCTGATTGTTTATTTGGATGATATCTTGATTTTTTCTAATGACTGGGACTCTCATGTGGAACATGTTCGAACTGTATTCCAGATTTTGAGAGAGAATGCTCTGTATGTGAAGGGATCAAAGTGTCTTTTTGGCGTACAGAAGATCTCATTTCTGGGATTCATTTTGTCCCCATCTGTTATTGAAATGGACCCGGTCAAGGTTCAGGCCATCTGTGATTGGGTCCAACCTACTTCATTAAAGGCTCTTCAGAGATTTTTGGGTTTTGCCAATTTTTATCGTAAATTTATTGGTAATTTCTCTGTTATTGTTAAACCATTAACTGATTTGACCAGAAAGGGTTCTGATGTGGTGAATTGGCCTCCTGAGGCAGTCTCTGCGTTTCAGGAACTTAAGCAGAGATTCACTTCTGCTCCTGTTCTACGGCAGCCTGATGTTTCTCTGCCATTTCAGGTGGAGGTTGATGCCTCTGAAATTGGGGCAGGTGCCGTTTTGTCCCAAAAAGATCCAGAGACCTCTAAAAGTAACCCTTGTGCCTTTTTCTCTCGAAAATTTTCTCCTACTGAACGTAATTATGACGTGGGTAATCGGGAGTTATTGGCCATGAAGTGGGCTTTTGAAGAGTGGAGACATTGGCTGGAGGAGCCAAACATCAGGTGGTGGTCCTTACGGACCATAAGAATCTGGTCTATCTGGAATCTGCCAAGCGACTCAATCCTAGACAGGCCAGGTGGGCCTTGTTTTTCACACGTTTTAATTTTGTGGTTTCCTTTCTTCCTGGCACTAAGAATGTTAAGGCGGATGCCCTCTCGAGGAGTTTCCTTGCGGACTCTCCTGAGCTATCTGATCCCTCTGTTATTTTGAAGAGGGTGTAGTTCTTTCCGCCATCTCGCCCAATTTGAGACTTGCTCTGGAGGGGTGTCAGGAGGATAGGCCCGAGCGCTGCCCTGTTGGAAAATTGTTTGTCCCGGACCAATGGAAAAAGAGTGTGATGTCTGAGATTCATTGTTCCGCATTGGCTGGGCATCCCGGAATTTTTGGTACCAGAGACTTGGTTAGTCGGTCCTTTTGGTGGCCTACCTTGTCTCGCGATGTCAGGGAATTTGTGCAGTCCTGCGGGACTTGCTCTCGCTCCAAGCCTTGCTCTCGCTCTAGTGGTTTGTTGATGCCATTGCCTGTGCCCAAGAGACCATGGACCCATATCTCTATGGATTTCATTTCCGATCTTCCTGTTTCTCAGAGAATGACCACCATCTGGGTAATTTGTGATAGGTTTTCCAAAATGATACATCTTGTGCCATTACCTAAGTTGCCTTCCTCCTCTGAATTGGTGCCGTTGTTCCTTCAGCACGTGGTTCGTTTACACGGCATTCCTGAGAACATTGTGTCTGACAGAGGAGTCCAGTTTGTTTCCAGATTTTGGAGGACTTTTTGTTCTAAACTGGGTGTTCAATTGTCTTTCTCCTCGGCATTTCATCCTCAGACCAATGGTCAAACTGAGAGAACAAACCAGACATTGGAGACTTATCTAAGATGCTTTGTGTCTGCTGATCAGGATGACTGGGTCTCTTTTTTGCCTTTGGCTGAGTTTGCTCTTAATAATAGGGCTAGCTCTGCCACTTTGATGTCTCCGTTTTTCTGTAATTCTGGGTTTCACCCTCGATTTTCTTCAGGACAGACGGAGGCTTCTGTCTGTCCAGGTGTTGACTCTGTTGTTGAGCGTATGCAGCAGATTTGGGACCAGGTAGTGGAGAGGTTGTCCCTCTCTCAGGAGAAGGCCCAGCGGTTTGCTAACCGGCATAGGACTGGTGGTCCTCGTTTAAAGTGGGGGACTTGGTCTGGTTGTCCTCAAAGAATATTCCTATGAGAGTAGCATCTCCTAAATTTAAACCTAGGTTCATTGGACCTTATAAGATCTTGGAGATTATTAATCCTGTTTCTTTTCGTTTGCTTCTTCCAGGGACATTTAAGATCCATAACGTGTTCCACAAGTCCTTGTTGAAGAGGTTTGTTGAGCCAGTGGTTCCTGCTGCTGTGCCTCCTGACCCTGTTTTGGTTGAGGGCAATCTGGAGTATGTGGTTGAGAAAATATTGGATTCTCGTTTTTCTAGACGAAGACTCCAGTATTTGGTTAAATGGAGAGGTTATGGTCAGGAAGATAATTCTTGGGTGTTTGCTTCGGACATCCATGCTAGGAGACTTATCCGTGCGTATCATAGAACTCATCCTGACCGACCTGGTTGCTCAAATGAGGGTTCGGTGACCCCTCCTCAAGGGGGGGGTACTGTTGTGAATGGGTTTGAGATGAGTTCTGAGCAGAGGCTCCCTCTGGTGGTTACAAGCGGTACTAGTGAGGATTGGGAATCAGGTGTTACTGATTGGTCTTATTTAAGGGAATCATTTTCCCATCAGGGTTGCCGGTGATCAATTGTTCTGGTCTGAATCCTTCTTTCCAGTTTCCCTTGTAGCCTGCTGTGTCGTGTCTGCATCTCCTGCTATCAGATAAGACAATTTCTTATTTTGTGTTTTGCTATATTTTTGCATTTGGTCCTGCACTTCTGTGGGGGCCTTCTGGGTCCCCTCCGGGGGCTTCTGCCCTCTCAGTTTAGTCCAGCCACTGTGTTTTGTACTTTTGCTTTTTCCAGTTTTTTCAGTGGCTGCTGTTTTTGTTACACCAGAGAACTAATTTAGGTGGTAGAGGTCGTGTGATCTCAGGTGATTTTGAAATTAGTAGAGTTGGTTTTTTCAGGGTTTTCTGGGATTGCAGTAAGTACCCTTCCTGTCCTTTTCTATTTAGATAGTTTGGGCCCCAGCGTTTGCTCATACTATTTTCTTTCTGTGTCAGTATTTCCTCTTGTCTAACCGCCATTACATGTTTGGGGGCTTTCTATTATCTTTGGGGTTCTGCTCCGGGGCAGATAGCTTTCCTATTTCTATCTTTAGGTGTAGTTAGTTTCTCAGGCTGTGACGAGGCGTCTAGGACCATCGTAGGAACGCTCCACGGCTGCCTCTAGTTGGTGGGTTAGTCAGGGTACTGCAATCCCATAGATTCCAACTGCTCTGGTGTATTCCTTTTTTACCTGCACTCCTCAGCTACCGAACATACAGGTAACGGTACTTATGTGGCAGTTCTCTCAGCCCATTACATATGCTCTGTCTCTGCTTTACCAACGAGTCCTCCTTCTATCCCTGAATACATCCAGGTAGTGAGACCCCTAGAGGCGGCTCAGCATATAACATATTGCTACATCCTTTGTCTTTTAACTGAAGAAATAACTAAGCTAATATAACTAACATACATGTGAACATTTCAATATTCAAGATATTGGTGACATAAACATAACTGGCAAGCATCATGCTATTAAGATACTTTAAAATACTTGGTTGTATATATAGTCCTTGAGGTGTGCTGGCTTTGTGATCATTCTGCCCGATCTAGTAACATACGATGCGTTACTGCCACTATTCGGTGGTTCTCTCGATTCGGGCGTTACCGCATCTGGTATTGCCTGTCTCCGACCAGAATCTCCACTCTGAACCTGGGCCATCCCTGTAGCCTCTCTGCTTAGACTTGCTGTTTCTCATCTTGGATATGAGGATACTGTTCATATGACCATGTATCAGATCCTTCTTGCGTTTTCCTCAGATGTCTCCGATTTCTCCTTAGTTTTCTTCCCTCCTCTGTCACAATCTCGTAGGATCTAGGTCCTAGTTTCTGGAGCACCTTTGCTTTTCTCCATTGTTTGTCATATTTGCTCGGCTGCATCCTGATGTTGTCATTTTGTCTCAGTTCTGGTAGATCTTTTGCCGACTGATTATAATAGAACGCTTGTCTATCCTGATTTTTCTTTAGTTTTGACCTCATTCCCCTCACCAGTTTGGCTTCAGAAGACGACTAGCTGTTGGTATGAGTGTCCTTGTCCGTTTACTCAGAAGCCTCTGTGCTGGGCTGCTGTCTAGACCTTGGGAAGGTGTGTTTCTGTGGTCCAGTATAGATAGATATACATCTGTCCCTGCCTGTTTCGCTCTCTTAATCAACTTCTTTGCTGTTTTCACTGCTGATTCCGCTTTGCCATTGCTTTGAGGATATCCAGGAGATGATGTATTGTGTTCAAATTCCCATAACTTGCTGAACTCCTTGAACTCTTCTGGCCTAAATTAACGGCATTATCAGTAAAAACAATCTCTGGAATCCCATATCTGGCAAAATGAGCCTTGAGTTTTTTAATAACTGTTCTTGCTCTTGTATCCTTCAAATGGTCCACTTCCCAAAAGTTAGAAAAATAGTCCACAGTTACCAGGTATTCTCTTTCCTCCAATGTGAACAAATCTATTCCTATTTTTGACCATGGTCTATTTGGAACGGCATGCGGTTGCAATGGCTCTTTCGGTTGTTTATCCCCGCCGGACGCACATATCTCACATTGTGCTATGTAACTTTTTATGTGATCATTCATACCCGGCCAATAAACTGATTCTCTTGCTCGCCGCAAACATCCTTCAATGCCCAAGTGGGACGAGTGTAATTTCTGTAGTATGTCTCTTCTCAGAGTCTCCGGTATCACTGCCCTTTCTCCCTTTATGATGATTCCTTGGTGTACTGACAGTTCATCTCGTATATGGAAGAATGGAGCAACTTCCTTTGGAGCATGCTGCTTATATTTTGGCCAGCCCTGCAGGATCACAGTTTTTAATATCTGTAGTGTTTTATCTTTTTCTGTGAAGGTCTGTATTTGTTTCAGTTTATCTTTAGATACTGCAAGATAATCACACATATTGATGTTGTCCATTTCTTGTCCTTTATCCTCTGAGTTGGGTAAGTACGCTCTGCTTAGAGTATCTGCAATCACAAGTCTTTTCCTGGACAATATCCAATTTCATAATCATATTTTTGAAGTCGCAGAAGCATGCGCTGCAGTCTCTTTGGTGCATTTAGTAGTGGTTTTTTTGTAATGCTCTCCAACGGTTTGTGATCTGACTGTACTGTTACCTGTCGACCGTATGTGTACTGATGAAACCTTTCCATTCCAAACACCACAGCTAGTAACTCCTTTTCGATTTGGGCATATCCCTGCTCTGTCGTGTTAGCGCTTTGCTTGCAAATGTGATTGGTTGCCGCTCTTGCATTAATGTGGCACCTAGGCCTTTTTCTGACGCATCACATTGGACTACCACCTCTAACTGTGGATCAAAATATTTTAAGGTTGCTGTGTCTGCAATGGCTGTCTTTACTGATTGGAAAGCCGTCTCCTGTGCTTCTGTCCATTCCCACAACACATCTTTGTGAGTTAGCTGTCTCATTGGCTCACACATGTCTGATAGATTCTTGCAAAACTTGGACAGATAATTCACCATGCCCAAAAATCGTTGTACTCCACACACATCTGTTGGGGTAGGCATCTCTTGTATCGCCTTCACTTTTCTGGATCCACTTTCACTCCATTTGAGGTTAGAAGATGTCCTATATATGGCACTTCCGTCATTTTCAGTTTCAACTTTTCCAAGTTCAACTTTATCCTTTTTTCTCTACATCTATCTAAAAATCGTAGCATCCTTGTATCGTGATTCTTTATTGCAGATTGCATATCGTCACCTTCTCCCACTATTAATATATCATCTGCTATCGTCTTTACCCCTGGGAGTCCTTCCAAAGCTTGCATCAACTTCTGCTGAAATATTTCTGGAGCTGGTGTCAGTCCCATGGGCATTCTCAGCCATTTACGGCGACCAAATGGAGAAGAAAACGTTGTCAATAAACTGGATTCTTCATCCAGTTCCACATGCCAAAATCCATTTTTTACGTCACAAACTGAAAATATTTTTGCCTTTGATAAATCTGGTAGCACATCTTCTATTGTAGGCATAGGATAGTGATTCCTTTTGAGAGCTTTGTTGAGTGGTTTGGGATCGATACAAATTCTTAGTTTTCCTGATGGTTTCTGCACTATGACCAAACTACTTATCCAGTCTGTGCTCTGATGGACGACTTCTATCATGCCTCGCTTTTCTAAATCCTGTAGTTCTTCTTTCAATGGCTGAAGTAGCGCTACAGGCACTTTTCTTGTCGGTAATCTGGTAGGTTGTACTGTGTTATCAATTTCCAGTTTGTGTTTTCCTTCAAAACATCCATCACCTTCAAATACATCCGCATACTGTGTTTTTATAATCTGTAAATCTAGATTGCTGTCTGATTTTGGGATATCCTTCATACTCTGTTTGACTTCCACAGACATAATGTTATGGAATTGTACCTTTATTAACCCCTTCATGACCCAGCCTATTTTGACCTTAAAGACCTTGCCATTTTTTGCAATTCTGACCAGTGTCCCTTTATGAGGTAATAACTCAGGAACGCTTCAACGGATCCTAGCGATTCTGAGATTGTTTTTTCGTGACATATTGGGCTTCATGTTAGTGGTAAATTAAGGTCAATAATTTTTGCGTTTATTTGTGAAAAAAATGGAAATTTGGAAAAAATTCTGAAAATTTTGTAATTTTCAAATTTTTAATTTTTATCTGTTAAACCAGAGAGTTATGTGGCACAAAATAGTTAATAAATAACATTTCCCACATGTCTACTTTACATCAGCACAATTTTGGGAACAACATTTTTTTTTGTTAGGAAGTTATAAGGGTTAAAAGTTGACCAGCGATTTCTCCTTTTTACATCAAAATTTACAAAACCATTTTTTTTAGGGACCACCTCACATTTGAAGTCACTTTGAGGGGTCTATATGGCAGAAAATACCCAAAAGTGACACCTTTATAAAAACTGCACCCCTCAAGCTACTCAAAACTACATTCAAGAAGATTATTAACCCTTCAGGTGCTTCACAGGAACTAAAGCAACGTGGAAGGAAAAAATGGACATTTTAATTTTTCCAACAAAAATTTTCTTTTAGCATCAATTTTTTCATTTTTACATGGGCATCAGGATAAAATGGATCCTAAAATTTGTTGGGCAATTTCTCCTGAGTACACAGATACCTCATATGTGGTCATAAACCACTGTATGGGCGCACAGCAGGGCTCAGAAGGGAAGGAGCGCCATTTGACTTTTTGAATAGAAAATATGCTGGAATATTTAGCGGTTGCCATGTCACATTTGGAGAGTCCCTGTGTGCCTAAACATTGGAGCTCCCCCACAAGTGACCCCATTTTGGAAACTAGACCCCCTAAGGAACTTATCTAGATGCATAGTGATCACTTTGAACCCCAAGGTGCTTCACAAATTGATCTGTAAAAAAAAGAAAGTACTTTTTTTTCACAAAAATTTTCTTTTAGCCTCAGTTTTTTTCATTTTCACATGGGCAACAGTATAAATTGGATCCTAAAATTTGTTGGGCAATTTCTCCTGAGTACACAGATACCTCATATGTGGTCATAAACCACTGTTTGGGCGCACGGCAGGGCTCAGAAGGGAAGGAGCGCCATTTGACTTTTTGAATGGAAAATATGCTGGAATATTTAGCGGTTGCCATGTCGCATTTGGAGAGTCCCTGTGTGCCTAAACATTGGAGCTCCCCCACAAGTGACCCCATTTTGGAAACTAGACCCCCTAAGGAACTTATCTAGATGCATAGTGAGCACTTTGAACCCCCAGGTGCTTCACAAATTGATCCGTAAAAAAAGAAAGTACTTTTTTTTCACAAAAATTTTCTTTTAGCCTCAGTTTTTTTCATTTTCACATGGGCAACAGTATAAATTGGAATTTGTTGGGCAATTTCTCCTGAGTACACAGATACCTCATATGTGGTCATAAACCACTGTTTGGGCGCACGGCAGGGCTCAGAAGGGAAGGAGCGCCATTTGACTTTTTGAATGGAAAATATGCTGGAATATTTAGCGGTTGCCATGTCGCATTTGGAGAGTCCCTGTGTGCCTAAACATTGGAGCTCCCCCACAAGTGACCCCATTTTGGAAACTAGACCCCCTAAGGAACTTATCTAGATGCATAGTGAGCACTTTGAACCTCCAGGTGCTTCACAAATTGATCCGTAAAAAAAGAAAGTACTTTTTTTTCACAAAAATTTTCTTTTAGCCTCAGTTTTTTTCATTTTCACATGGGCAACAGTATAAATTGGAATTTGTTGGGCAATTTCTCCTGAGTACACAGATACCTCATATGTGGTCATAAACCACTGTTTGGGCGCACGGCAGGGCTCAGAAGGGAAGGAGCGCCATTTGACTTTTTGAATGGAAAATATGCTGGAATATTTAGCGATTGCCATGTCGCATTTGGAAAGTCCCTGTGTGCCTAAACATTGGAGCTCCCCCACAAGTGACCCCATTTTGGAAACTAGACGCCCTAAGGAACTTATCTAGATGCATAGTGAGCACTTTGAACCCCCAGGTGCTTCACAGAAGTTTATAACGCAGAGCCGTGAAAATAAAAAATCATTTTTTTTCTCAAAAATTGATTTTTTAGCCCACTATTTTTTATTTTCACAATGGTTACAGGAGAAATTGGACCCCAAAAGTTGTTGTTCAGTTTGTCCTGAGTATGCTAGTACCCCATATGTGGGGGGAACCACTGTTTGGGCACACATCAGGGCTCGGAAGGGATGTGGTGACGCTTTGAAATGCCGACTTGATGGAATGGTCTGCGGGCATCTTGTTACGTTTGCAGAGCCCCTGATGTGCCTAAACAGTAGAAACTCCCCACAAGTGACCCCATTTAGGAAACTAGACCCCGCAAAGAACTTATCTAGATGTGTGGTGAGCACTTTGAACCCCCAAGGGCTACACAGAAGTTTATAACGCCCGGGCATGAAAATAAAAAAATCATATTTTTTCCACAATCAGGATCTTTTAGTCCCCAATTTTTTTATTTTCCCAAGGGTAACATGAGAAATTAGACCCCAAAAGTTGTTGTCCAATTTGTCCTGAGTATGCTGATATCCCATATTGTGGAGAAAACTACTGTATGGGCACACGTCGGGGCTCGGATGGGAAGTAGTGACCTTTTGAAATGCCCACTTGATGGAATGGTCTTCGGGTGTCATGTTACGTTTGCAGAGTCCCTGATGTGCCTAAGCAGTAGAAACTCCCCACAAGTGACCCCATTTTGGAAACTAGATCCCCCAAGGAACTCCTATAGATGTGTGATAAGCACTTTGAATCTCCAAGTCCTTCACAGAAGTTTATAACGCAGAGTCGTGAAAATATAAAATCATTTTTTTTCCACAAAAATAATTTTTAGTCCCCAATTTTTTTTCCCAATGTTAACAGGAGAAATTAGAACCCCCAAATTTGTTATGCAATTTTTCCCGAGTACGCTGATACCTCATATGTGGGGATAAACCACTGTTTGGGCATACGTCGGGCTTGGAATAAAGGGAGCACTGTTTGACTTTTTGAATGCAAAATTTGCAGGAATCAATGGTGGCGCCATGTCGCGTATGGAGACCCCCTGATGTGCCTAAATAGTGGAAACCCCTCAATTCTAACTCCAACACTAACCCCAACCCTAACCCCTACACACACCTAACCCTAATACAAACCCTAATCATAACCCTAACCCCAACACACCCCTAAACCCTAATCCTAACTCTAACCATAAACCTAACTACAAGCCTAACCCTAATTCCAACCCTAACCCTAATTCCAACCCTAACTCAAATTCCAACCCTAACCGTAATTCTAACCTTAACCCTAATGCTAACCCTAACCCTAGTTCTAACCCTAAGGCTGGGTTCATATTGCGTTTTACCAGCCCGTTCAACACGTAGCGTTGACCGGCTGGTAACGGTATAGCATAACGCGATCGCGTTATGCTATACCCGCTAGCCCAGATGAATCAGCAGATAATCAGCCGCGGATCCGCAGCAAAATCAGTCGCGGATCAGCAACAAAATCTGCCGCGGATCAGCAGCAAAATCCGCCGCGGATCCGCAGCGAAATCCACCGCGGATCAGCAGCGAAATCAGCCGCGGATCCGCAGCGGATCAGCAGCGAATCAGCAGCGAAATACGCCGCGGATCAGCAGCGAAATCCGCCGCGTATCAGCAGCGAAATCCGCCGCAGATCCGCAGCGAAATCCGCCGCGGTTCAGCAGCGAAATCAGCCGCGGATCAGCAGCGATATCCGCCGCGGATCAGCAGCGATATCCGCCGCGGATCCTCAGCGAAATCAGCCGCGGATCCGCAGCGAAATCCGCCGCGGATCAGCAGCGAAATCAGCCGCGGATCCGCAGCGGATCAGCAGCGAATCAGCCGCGGATCAGCAGCGAAATCCGCCGCGGATCAGCAGCGAAATCAGCCGCGGATCAGCAGCGAAATCAGCCGCGGATCCGCAGCGAAATCAGCCGCGGATCCGCAGCGAAATCCGCCGCTGATCAGCAGCGAAATCCGCCGCAGATCAGCAGCGAAATCAGCCGCGGATCCGCAGCGAAATCCGCCGCGGATCAGCAGCGAAATCAGCCGCGGATCAGCAGCGAAATCCGCCGCGGATCAGCAGCGAAATCAGCCGCGATCAGCAGCGAAATCAGCCGCGGATCCGCAGCGGATCAGCAGCGAAATCAGCCGCGGATCAGCAGCGAAATCAGCCGCGGATCCGCAGCGGATCAGCAGCGAAATCAGCCGCGGATCAGCAGCGAAATCAGCCGCGGATCCGCAGCGGATCAGCAGCGAATCCGCCGTGGATCAGCAGCGAAATCCGCCGCGGATCAGCAGCGAAATCCGCCGCGGATCCGCAGCGAAATCCGCCGCTGATCAGCAGCGAAATCCGCCGCGGATCAGCAGCGAAATCCGCCGCGGATCAGCAGCGAAATCAGCCGCGGATCCGCCGCGAAATCCGCCGCGGATCAGCCGCGAAATCCGCCGCGGATCAGCCGCGATATCCGCCGCGGATCCGCAGCAAAATCAGCTGCGGATCAGCAGCAAAATCCGCTAGGAAAAAAAAAAATTCTTTTTTTATTATTTGTCCCTACCTATGACAGGGAGGGGTTCATTTACTTTTTTTTATTTTGATCACTGTGACAGTTTATCACAGTGATCAAAATACATTTTTTTACAATGGAGGGCGCACTGCGCATGCGCCGGCCGGCGGGCGCACTGCGCATGCGCCCGCCATTTTCCGAGATGGCGGCGCCCATGAAGAATCCCGGGCAGCCGCCGGGACGGATCCAGGGACATCGGTGGACCGGGAGAGGTGAGTAGGGGACGTCGGAAGGTGAGGGGGGGGGATCGGAAGGTGAGGGGGGGTGATCGCAGGAGCAGGGAGCAGACAGCGATGGCGGCGGCCGATCACCGCCGTGACATGGTGTGGGGGGGGTCTGATCGCGGTCTCCAGCCATGGCTGATGCTATTGCAGCATCGGCCATGGCTGGATTGTAATATTTCACCAGTTTCATTGGTGAAATATTACAAATCGCTCTGATTGGCAGTTTCACTTTTAACAGCCAATCAGAGCGATCGTGGCCACGTGGGGGTTAAGCCGACCCCCCTGTGGTGATGCAGTAAGGGTCCTGTTACTGCGGGTCGGGTGACCTTTCAGTGACCCCGGACCCCGACCCGCAGTAACATGATTTATAGCATGACGCCGACGGTGGCGTCATGGGTCGGGATGGCACAGGTTTTCATGACGCCGACGTCGGCGTCATGGGTCGGGAAGGGGTTAAGTCCATTGACTGAACTGCTTTTATACCTAGTAACGGTATGTGGTCACCACCCTGCAGCACTGTAAATTGGGCTCTATAACTCTTTCTGTTGCATGGGTTACTAATCTTCAGTTTGCATGTCCCAAGAGGTTTCAGTATCGTTTTGTTGTACATCATAAGTACCTTATCAGTAGGTTCAATGGACACCTGTTCATTTAGTAGATCCTCCGGTATGACATTGCAACTTGCTCCACAGTCCAACTGAAATCTAATGGGTTTGTCATTTAATAAAAGAGTTGCAAACAGTTGTCTTGTATCTTTAGGTTCTGGCTGTCTGACTGTATTGACATTCTCTGTTGCAGACTGTAGCTGTATCCATGTAATATCTTCTGCACTGTCACTGTCATTGTCCTGTGTCACACTGTGAATTTCTCTGTGCTTTTTAAAGGGCTTAAGTCTGCAGAGAGCTGCGAAATGATTCATCTTACCACAGGTCCTGCAGCTTTGTCCATATGCTGGACATTTCTCTTTGTCTCTCTCATGTCTTCTGCCACAGTATCTGCATTGGACTGTTCTCGCTTGGTGCTCTGCTTTTCCTCTCATGGTTACTGCATGTACTGGCTCCTCAGTGGTGTCTGCCATCATCTTCAGGCTGTCTCTTGTTAGCTCTGCAGCTCTGCTTATTTGCATGCATTTCTCTAGGGTTAACTCCCCCTCTCTCAGCAGTCTCTCTCTTAGCTGTGGCTCTCTGATGCCACACACTATTCTATCTCTGATAAGAGAATCTCTGATATTTCCAAAGCTGCATGTTGCTGCCAGTCTTTTCAGCTCAGTCACATATGCGTCTATATTCTCTCCCATCTCCTGATTTCTGGTGAAAAACTTAAATCTTTCCACTGTCTCATTCTTCTTGGGGTCACAGTGCTTATCAAATGCCTGTACAATGTCTGCCAGACTGTCCGTACTGTCCTGGATCAGGGTCTGAGCAAGCTCTCTGCCTTTTTCTCCAATCAGATAGTAGAAGAGCTTCACCTTACGCTTCTGATCATTGGTGTCTACTGTAAGATCCACATACAGAGTAAACTCCTCCTTCCAATGTCTCCAGGTCTGCGATAGATTTGAGGACATGATGTCTAGTCTCTGAGGAGGTTTTAATGCGCTCTCCATAATGCTGTACTGTGGGCACTGTACTTACAGTTGAGCTTTGTACCACAAGCTGCCTGGATTGTCTGTCCACTTGTTCTTTATAGGTTCAGCCCTGCTGCCACCATGTTCTGTTTCTTGTTTATGCCTCTGACACGATTGTGGTAACGGGTTACTTTATTGTGTGCAGGTTCTCTCAGCCACATTACATGAATGCTTCCTGTCTCATGCTCTTACCAACGAGTCCCTCCTTTCTATCCTCTGAATACATCCAGGTAGTGAGACCCCTAGAGGCGGCTCAGCATATAACATATTGCTACAAACGGGGTCTATAACCACTTCGGAGTCCGACCCCCGTCTCCCTCTCAGTTAGGTTAGACTCTGTCCTAGAAAGGAAAAAAATAAAATTATTTAAAATGCAGCAGCTAAAAAAAATTTCTATGATAGTGGTTCAACAGACATGCACTTACGGTTGCAGATCCATCACAGGCGCAAGGAAGTTGAGACGATCAAAATATAGATACTTCCTCTTTTTTGTAGCTGAAGCCCCACTACGATCCTTTAGCTGCCTCTCCCTCCGGTAGCAGTCCCGACAGCTGCGCGACCGCCTTGTCACATCTGTACTACAAATTTAATAACAGCAGAACGGTTAGTATGAGTGATATGTATTTTTTTTACAAAATCATACATCTGTAACACTGAACATTCAAATATTGTTCATGTGTGATGGTATTTTGAATGTTAAAACACATCAACATACAACCAGAAGTGTTCATGGTATAACCACTAACATACATTTTGAAAACAGCTTGCCCCTTTACAAAAGGGCAAAATAAATATGAATTTAAGGACCTACACACTACATGTGAGGTGAAGGGGACTAAAAAGTTTTATAGTCAATAAATGGCCAACCATCGATGATGTCTTAAAATACATGGATGTTGTTTGTGAACACACACAACAATGTGTAGTTCTAAATATGAAGAGTTACATAATGCTGCATTTTAAATATAATTTGAACACATATGGCTACATTATTATTTTCTTGATATAATTTTTACACAAATAAACCATTTTAGAATTATCAGTTACATGTCGTACTTACTAATACGCTCTTGGTCCTCCCTTGATTTCTGGTCATAGTCTGTGAAAATTTGTTCACATATTCTTCGCCATGCAGCCTCTTTGCGCGTCCGATTACTGTAATTGGGATCGCGCTGGTCCCACAATTCAGGCCTCTCCTGCACCAAAACTATGAGCAGTTCGACATTGATGTGGCTAGATGCCATGTTTCTGGACTCCGTGTAGGCGTTCTTCCTGGGTTTTTTAACATGTGCTTAGCTAATTAGCATGTAAAGGCTTCCTGAGAATTACTGAGGCAGTTTCCTGTCACCTGGAAAAGTTGTGCGATTTAATCGGAAGTCACACGTGCGGTCCGTTTGTAATCCCACTTTTCATAGCACCCATAGACTTGCATTGGCGATAGTCGACCCACAATCAGTGACAATCGCAGCGATTGCACTCGCACGTTTAAATGGGACCACAAAAAATCAGATGCTGGGAGCTGCTCCATAGATTAACATTGGTCCGACTGCAATGCGAGATTTCATCGCATTCTAGTGGTACGATTTAGTCGCCAGTGTGACCTCAGCCTAACAGGGAAAGTGTTTCATCTGAATGACACTCATTTAATATCATGTTTTCACAGTAGAGGAATTTTATGTTCAAAGTTGACTAGACCTGGCAAAATCTGTTAACCCCTTAGTGCAGCTTAATGACCGGGCCAATTATTACAATTCTGACCACTGTCAATTTATGAGGTTATAACTCTGGAACTCTTTAACGAATCCCACTGATTCTGAGAGTGTTTTTTCGTGACATATTGTACTTCACGTTACTGGTAAAATGTCTTTGATGTGACTTGTGTTTATTTATGAAAAAAAACGGAAATATGGCGAAAATTTTGAAAATTTAGCAATTTTCAAACTTTAAATTTTTATGCCCTTAAATCAGAGAGATATGTCACACAAATTTCTTAATAAATAACATTTCCCACATATCTACTTTACATCAGCACAATTTTGGGAACAAAATTTTTTTTGTTACGAAGTTATAAGGGTTAAAAGTTGACCAGCGATTTCTCATTTTTACAACACCATTTTTTTTTAGGGACCACATCACATTTGAAGTCACTTTGAGGGGTCTATATGATAGAAAATACCCAAAAGTGACACCATTCTAAAAACTGCACCCCTCAAGGTGCAGAAAACCACATTCAAGAAGTTTATTAACCTTTTACGTGCTTCACAGGAACTGAAGCAATGTGGAAGGAAAAAATTAACATTTAACTTTTTTTGCAAAAACTTTACTTCGGAACCAATTTTTTTTTTTATTTTCACAAGTGTTAAGAGAAAAAATGAACCATAAAATTTGTTATGCAATTTCTCCTGAATACGCTGATACCCCATATGTGGGGGTAAACCACTTTTTGGGCGCACGGCAGAGGTCGCAAGGGAAGGAGCGCCGTTTGACTTTTTCAGCGCAGAATTGGCTTGTCGTCATGTCGCGTTTGTAGAGGCCCTGATGTGTCTAAACAGTGGAAACCCCCACAAGTGACCCTATTTTGGAAACTAGACCCCCTAAGGAACTTATCTAGATGTGTGGTGAGCACTTTGCACCCCCAAGTGCTTCACAGAAGTTTATAACATAGAACAGTGAAAATAAAAAATCATATTTTTCCACAAAAACGATCTTTTCACCCCAATTTTTATCTTCCCAAGGGTAACAAGACCCCAAAAGTTTTTGTGCAATTTGTCCTGAGCATGCTGATACCTCTTATGTGGGGGTAAACCACTGTTTGGGTGCATGGCAGAGCTTGGAAGGGAAGGAGCGCCGTTTGACTTTTTCAACGCAGAATTGGCCGGACGCCGTGTCGCGTTTGTAGAGGCACTGATGTGTCTAAACAGTGGAAACCCCCCTCAAGTGACACCATTTTGGAAACTAGACCCCCTAAGGAACTTATCTAGATGTGTGGTGAGCACTTTGCACCCCCAAGTGCTTTACAGAAGTTTATAACGCCCGGGCGTGAAAATAAAAGATCATATTTTTTCCACAAACCTGATGGTTTAGTCCCCAATTTTTTTATTTTCCCAAGGGTAACAGGAGAAATTAGACCACAAAAGTTGTTGTCCAATTTGTCCTGAGTACGCTGATACACCATATTTGGGGGGGGACCACTGTCTGGGCGCACGGCAGGGCTTGGAAGGGAAGGAGTGCCGTTTGACTTTTTCAAACCAATATTGGCTGGAATTGAAATTGGACGCCATGTCGCGTTTGGAGAGCCCCTGATACGCCTAAACAGTGGAAACCCCCCACAAATGACACCATTTTGGAAACTAGACCCCTTAAGGAACTTATCTAGATATGTGGTGAGCACTTTGAACCCCCAAGTGCTTCACAGAAGTTTATAACGTAGAGCCGTGAAAATAAAAAATCATTTTTTCCTCAAAAATTATTCTTTAGCCTGCTATTTGTTTTATTTTCCCAAGGGTATCAGGAGAAATTGGACCCCAAAAGTTGTTGTGCAATTTTTCCTGAGTATGCTGATACCCCATATGTGGGGTGAAACCACTGTTTGGGCGCATGGAAGAGCTTGGAAGGGAAGGAGCGCCATTTTGTAATGCAGACTTTGATGGAATGTTCTGCGGGCGTCATGTTGTGTTTGCAGAGCCCTTGATGTGCCTAAACAGTAGAAACCCCCTGCAATTGACACCATTTTGGAAACTAGACCCCCAAGGAGCTTATCTAGATGTATGGTGAGCACTTTGAACCCCCAAGTGCTTCACAGAAATTTAGAAACGCAGAGCCGTGAAAATAAAAAATCATTTCTTTTCCTCAAAAATGATTTTTTAGCCAGCTATTTTTTATTTTCCCAAGGGTAACAGGAGAAATTAGAACCCCAAAATTGGTGTGCAATTTGTCCTGAGTACGCTGATACCCCATATGTTGGGGTAAACCACTGTTTGGGTGCACGGCAGGGCTTGGAAGGGAGGGAGCGCCACGTCGTGTTTGGAGACCCCCTGATGTGCCTAAATAGTGGAAACCCCTCAATTCTAGCTCCAACCCTAACCCCAACACTCCCCTAATCCCAACCCTAACCCTAATCCCAACCCTAATTGTAACCCTAACCCTAATTGTAACCCTAACCCTAATTCCAACCCTAACCCTAATTATAACCCTAACACTAAGGCTAGGATCATATTGCGTTTTACCAGCCCGTTCAACACATAGTGTTGACGGGCTGGTAACGGTATAGCATATCGCGATCGCGTTATGCTATACCCGCTAGCGCAGAGGAATCAGCAGATGATTCATCTGCGCTAGCTGTGACAGAGCCCAGGCGCTGCAGGCCGCGTCCGAGGCTCCATCACTGAATAATGGTACGTCGCGAATGCGTCGCGATGCACCTTCAAATGGAGGTGAATGGCAGCGTTAACGGACTGCAATAACGCAGTATGAACCCAGCCTAACCCTAACCCTAATGCTAACCCTAACCCTAATTGTAACCCTAACCCTAATTATAACCCTAACCCTAATGGAAAAATAAAAATAAATAAAATTTCTTTATTTTATTATATGTCCCTAACAAAGGGGCTGATAAAGGGGGGGTTTATGTACTGTTTTTTTTTTATTTTGATCACTGTGATAGTTTATCACAGTGATCAAAATGTACTTTTAGAGAATGAATGGAGTCATTCATTTTTTTAATCTGCCGCCAGGCAGAGTTGGCGGGCGCACTGTTATGTTTTGGTAGCTGAGGAGAGCAGGCAAAAACGGCAATACACCAGAGAGGTTGGAATTGACAGGATTGCAGTACCTTGACTAACCATCACAACTAAAGGCAGCCGTGGAGCGTTCCTACGTTGATCCTAGACGCCTCGTCACAGCCTGAGAGGCTAACTACACCTAAAGATAGGAAGAGGAAAACTATCTGCCCCGGAGCAGATCCCCAAAGAACATAGGAAGCCCCCAAATATGTAATGGCGGTTAGACAAGAGGGAATACAGACACAGACAGAAAATAGTATGAGCAAACGCTGGGGCCCAATCTGCCTAGACAGAAAAGGATAGGAAGGATACTTACTGCAATTCCAAAAAACCCTAAAAAAAGCCAACGCTACTAATTGCAAAAACACCTGAGATCACACGACCTCTACCACCTAAATTAGTTCTCTGGTGTAACAAAACTAAGCCGTAGCCACAGAAAAAACTGGAAAAGACAAATGAACAAACAACAGTGGCTCCAGAGTAACCGAGAGGAGCCCAAGCCCCCCGGGGAGGGGAACCCGCCCAACCCCACAGAAATGCAGAGAAAAATGCAAATGGCAAGCACAAAAACAAAAAAACAGAAAATATCTTATCTGAGAGCAGGAGAAGAGACAAGACTCAGCAAGCTTCCAAGTGAACCAGGAAACAACGTTGAGACAAGAACAATTTATCACCGGCAACCATGATGGGGGAAAACCTCCCTTATATCCAGCCAGTCTGTAATTCCTGATTGCCAATCCTCATTGAATGGTTCAGTACTGTTTGTAACCACCAGAGGGAGCTTCTGCTCAGAATTTATTTCTAAAACATTCATAACAGTACCCCTTCTTGAGGAGGGGTCACCGAACCCTCATTTGTGCAACCAGGTCGGTCAGGATGAGCTCTGTGATACGCACGGATCAGTCTCCTAGCATGGATGTCCGAAGCAAACACCCAAGAATTGTCCTCCTGACCATAACCTCTCCACTTAACCAAATACTGGAGTTTCCATCTAGATAAACGAGAATCCAATATTTTCTCAACCACATACTCCAGATTGCCCTCAACCAAAACAGGGTCAGGGGGCGCACCATAGGAACCACTGGCTTGACAAACCTCTTCAATAAGGACTTGTGGAACACGTTATGGATCTTAAATGTCCCTGGAAGAAGTAAACGAAAGGAAACAGGATTAAGAATCTCCATGATCTTTTAAGGTCCAATGAACCTAGGCTTAAACTTAGGAGATGCAACTCTCATAGGGATATTTCTTGAGGACAACCAGACCAAGTTCCCCACTTTAAACCGAGGACCATCAGTCCTATGCCGGTTGGCAAACCGCTGGGCCTTCTCCTGAGAGAGGGACAACCTCTCCACTACCTGGTCCCAAATCTGCTGCATACGCTCCACAACAGAGTCAACACCCGGACAGACAGAAGCCTCCGTCTGTCCCGAAGAAAATCGAGGGTGAAACCCAAAATTGCAGAAAAATGGAGACATCAAAGTGGCAGAGCTTGCCCTATTATTAAGAGCAAACTCAGCCAAAGGCAAAAAAGAGACCCAGTCATCTTGATCAGCAGACACAAAGCATCTCAGATAAGACTCCAATGTCTGGTTTGTTCTCTCAGTTTGTCCATTGGTCTGAGGATGAAAAGCAGAGGAGAAAGACAATTGAACACCAAGTTTAGAACAAAAAGTCCTCCAAAATCTGGAAACAAACTGGACTCCTCTGTCAGACACAATGTTCTCAGGAATGCCGTGTAACCGAACCACGTGCTGAAGGAACAAAGGCACCAATTCGGAGGAGGAAGGCAACTTAGGTAATGGCACAAGATGTATCATCTTGGAAAACCTATCACAAATCACCCAGATAACAGTCATTCTCTGAGAAACAGGGAGGTCGGAAATAAAATCCATAGAGATATGGGTCCATGGTCTCTTGGGCACAGGCAATGGCATCAACAAACCACTAGAGCGAGAGCAAGGCTTGGAGCGAGAGCAAGTCCCACAGGACTGCACAAACTCCCTGACGTCACGAGACAAAGTAGGCCACCAAAAGGACCGACTCACCAAGTCTCTGGTACCAAAAATTCCATGATGACCGGCCAACCGGAGCAATGAATCTCAGACATCACACTCTTCTTCCACTGGTCTGGGACAAACAATTTCCCAACAGGGCAGCGCTCGGGTTTATCCTCCTGACACCCCTCCGGAGCCAGTCTCAAATTGGGCGAGATGGCGGAAAGAACTACACCCTCTTTCAAAATAACAGCAAGATCAGATAACTCAGGAGAGTCCGCAAGGAAACTCCTCGAGAGGGCATCCGCCTTAACATTTTTAGTGCCAGGAAGAAAGGAAACCACAAAATTAAAACGTGTGAAAAACAAGGCCCACCTAGCCTGTCTAGGATTAAGTCGCTTGGCTGATTCCAGATAAACCAGATTCTTATGGTCCGTGAGGACCACCACCTGATGTTTGGCTCCCTCCAGTCAATGTCTCCACTCTTCAAAAGCCCACTTCATGGCCAATAACTCCCGATTACCCACGTCATAATTACGTTCAGTTGTAGAAAATTTTCGAGAGAAAAAAGCACAAGGGTTACTTTTGGAGGTCTCTGGATCTCTTTGGGACAAAACGGCACCTGCCCCAATTTCAGAGGCATCAACCTCCACCTGAAATGGCAGAGAAACATCAGGCTGCCGTAGAACAGGAGCAGAAGTGAATCTCTGTTTAAGTTCCTGAAACGCAGAGACTGCCTCAGGAGGCCAATTCACCACATCAGAACCCTTTTTGGTCAAATCAGTCAATGGTTTAACAATAACAGAGAAATTACCAATAAATTTCCGATAAAAATTGGCAAAACCCAAGAATCTCTGAAGAGCCTTTAATGAAGTAGGTTGGACCCAATCACAGATGGCCTGAACCTTGACCGGGTCCATTTCAATAAGAGATGGAGACAAAATGAATCCCAGAAATGAGATCCTCTGTACGCCAAAAAGACACTTTGATCCCTTCACATACAGAGCATTCTCTCTCAAATCTGGAACACAGTCCGAACATGTTTCACATGAGAGTCCCAGTCATTTGAAAAAATCAAGATATCATCCAAATAAACAATCAGAAATTTATCCACAAAATCCCTGAAAATGTAATTCATGAAGGACTGGAAGACGGAAGGAGCATTAGTGAGCCCAAAGGGCATCACTAGGTACTCAAAATGCCCCTCTGGGGTATTAAATGCCGTCTTCCATTCATCCCCGTGCTTAATGCGAATAAGGTTATACACCCCCCTGAGGTGAAGCTTGGTAAACCAAGTAGCACTTTTCACCCTGGAAAACAGGTCAGAAATCAAGGGTAACGGATATTGATATTTCACAGTGATATTGTTCAAGAGACGATAATCAATACACGGCCTTAATGAACCATCCTTTTTGGCCACAAAGAAAAAACCGGCACCCAAGGGTGAAGAGGATGGTCTGATATGACCCTTCTCCAATGACTCCTTGATATAAGACCGCATAGCGTCATGTTCATGTACAGACAAGTTAAAAAGGAGACTTTTAGGGAATTTACTACCAGGCACTAATTCAATAGCGCAGTCATAGCTCCTATGGGGGGGCAAGGATGCAGATTTACTTTCGCTAAACACATCAGAAAAATCAGTCAAAAAGTCAGGCACATCTTGAGCCTGGGGAGAGGCAGAAAAAACAGGAGTGTTGGCATTAACACATTGGCAGCCCCAACTGGTTACAGACACAGATTTCCAATCCAAAACAGAATTTTGAGACTGCAACCAAGGGAAACCTAGTACAATAATGTCATGCAGATTATACAGCACCAAAAATTTGCAACTCTCCTGATGATCAGGTTCAACCCTCATTATCACCTGAGTAGAGAACTGGGGTTTATTCTCAGCCAAAGGAGTGGAATCAATCCCCAGTAGGGGAATAGACTTCCGTAGGGGTATCAAGGGAAACCCACAACGTTTAGCAAAATCCATCAGGTTAATAGCTGCTCCCGAATCAACAAAATCCTGAGCAGAAAATGTGGACAGGGAGCAAATCAGGGTAACAGTCAACAGAAATTTAGTCTGAACACTACCCAAAACAACTGAGCGAGCAAAACGTCTTACCCGCTTAGGGCAGACTGAAATAGCATGAGAGGCATCACCACAGTAGAAACATAACCCATTGCGTTTTCGAAACTCATGACGCTGTGCCCCAGAAGCCACTCCATCACACTGCATGGGCTCAGAAGCTGGTTCACAAGGCAACACTATTCCACGCATACCTCTACACTCACGCAAACGTCTGTCAATTTGAATCGCTAATGACATAGAATCATTGAGACCAGAGGGAGCAGGGAAACCCACCATAACATCTTTTACATTCTCTGACAGACCCTTCCGAAAAAGGGCTGCCCACTTTCGGAATTTCTGACAGTACAACTCAGCGTCCTCAAGCCCCTGATTTAATGCCAACAAGGTTTTTTCAGCTTGATCAGTGACATTAGGTTCATCGTACAATAACCCCAGAGCTAGAAAAAATGCATCAACATTACTCAAAATAGGGTCCCCAGGTGTCAGGGAAAAAGCCCAATCCCGAGGATCGCCGCGCAGGAGAGAGATGAAAATTTGAACTTGCTGTGCTGCGTTCTCTGAGGACTTAGGTTTTAAGGCAAAAAACAACTTACAGTTATTTTTGAAATTCAGAAATTTAGCTCGATCCTCCCAAAACAAATCTGGCATGGGGATCCTAGGTTCCACAACCGGCAACCCTGCAAGATAGGTAGCAATACTCCGAACTTCAGTGGCAAGCTGATCCACCCGGCCAGACAACTGTGCAAACTCCATTGAGAGAAAAAAAAAATCCTCCTCAGCACCCAGAGAAAAAGAGGGAAAAAAATGCAGAGAAAAAAAAAAAATAAAAAATCTCTGACAACTCTGACAACTTTTTTCTTTCCACACTATTTTTTCCCTTCTGTGAGTACCATATAATTTTCAGTTTGGGCCGGTGATACTGTTATGTTTCGGTAGCTGAGGAGAGCAGGCAAAAACGGCAATACACCAGAGAGGTTGGAATCTACTGGATTGCAGTACCCTGACTAACCACCACAACTAAAGGCAGCCGTGGAGCGTTCCTACGTTGATCCTAGACGCCTCGTCACAGCCTGAGAGGCTAACTACACCTAAAGATAGAAAGAGGAAAACTATCTGCCCCGGAGCAGATCCCCAAAGAACATAGGAAGCCCCCAAACATGTAATGGCGGTTAGACAAGAGGGAATACAGACACAGACAGAAAATATTATGAGCAAACGCTGGGGCCCAATCTGCCTAGACAGAAAAGGATAGGAAGGATACTCACTGAAATTCCAAAAAACCCTAAAAAAAGCCAACGCTACTAATTGCAAAAACACCTGAGATCACACGACCTCTACCACCTAAATTAGTTCTCTGGTGTAACAAAACTAAGCCGCAGCCACAGAAAAAACTGGAAAAGACAAATGAACAAACAACAGTGGCTCCAGAGGAACCGAGAGGAGCCCAAGCCCCCCGGGGAGGGGAACCCGGCCAACCCCACAGAAATGCAGAGAAAAATGCAAATGGCAAGCACAAAAACAAAAAACAGAAAATATCTTATCTGAGAGCAGGAGAAGAGGCAATACTCAGCAAGCTTCCAAGTGAACCAGGAAACAACGTTGAGACAAGAACAATTGATCACCGGCAACCATGATGGGGGGGAACCTCCCTTATATCCAGCCAGTCTGTAATTCCTGATTGCCAATCCTCATTGAATGGTTCAGTACTGTTTGTAACCACCAGAGGGAGCTTCTGCTCAGAATTCATTTCTAAAACATTCATAACAGCACACTGCGCATGCGCCTGCCATTTTTTTTTACAGGGTGAAGAGGACTGAGGATCGGACTACAGGGGGCGCTGCAGGAGCACAGAGGGGCCATGGGGGAACACCTACAGGTACCGGGGGGATCGGGGGTCCTGGGCACCCTATTTCTCTCCCCTATGATGTGCGATCACATCAGAGAGGAGAGAAATTGTAGGCAGGATCGCGTCTTTTTTTTTTTCTTTTGCGATAACCGTTATAGGGTTATTAGCGGCGATTGCAAAAGCGGGTGGACTGTGGGGGTCCCTAATTATGTTCTCTGGGGTCTCGGCTACCCTGGTAGCCGAGACCCCTGAGAAAATCCGGCTCGGCGGGCGCACTGCGCATGCTCCCGCCATTTTTTTTACCGGAAAAAGACGCCGGGAGCTGCTGGAGCCACAGGAGGACTGGGGGGACACAGGGAGTCATGGGGTGCTGATCGGGGTCCCGGGGACCCCATTTCTCTCCCCTCTGATGTGCGATCACATCAGAGGAGAGAGAAATTAAAGGGAAAATAGCTTTTTTTTGCGATCGCCGTTATAGGGTTAATAACGGCGATCGCAAAAGCGGGGTCGGTAAAAACCGACCTGAATCATGTTCTCTGGGGTCTCGACTACCGCCGGTAGCCGAGACCCCAGAGAAAATCCGACTCTGGGGGGCGCTTAGGTATTTCCACAGCGCCGTTAATTAATGGCGCTGTGGTTTAAGTACCCTTAATGACCGCCGTTAAAAGGCGTATCGACGGTCGTTAAGGGGCTAAAGAGGTTGTCCAGGTTTGAGGTTAAAATCTTCAGCCACTCCATGCGCACTGTCAGGATTCTATGGTGCCAGTACCAACAGCACGCGGTCATGTAACCTCAAGTATGTGATTTGCATACTTATGGCCACATTTTGACTAGAGGTGCCAGGCTTCACTCAATTCACTTTATTGAGCGAGGCAGCATACTTCTAGTTGGTATGTAAGGAAGTTGAGGTGTTGCACACAACCCCTCTTGAAGATATTTGATGTGTTATGATGTTTGCCTGTTTAGTCATTTGCACTGTTATTGATGACAGATAGTTAGCAGGTAGCGATACAGTAAGGCAGGCGTCACACTCACCATAGAAAAATACGGACCGTATTGTACGAGCGTAATATGCCAAAATGTTGCCGACACAATAATCCGTATTTCATCCGTTGTCAGGGTGCGGCTGCGTATTTTGTGCATGTAAGCATCTGTGTGCAATCCGTATGACATCTGTACAGCGTTTTTTTCTCACAGCCTTGCAAAGTGGACATTTAACGGTTTTTAGGCCTGAAACTCATTCAAACCATCATCAGCAAGCCTATTTATTGGCTCTGCATCAGGTGGCAGCCCCCAATCTGGCCATTTTGGTGGTGTGCTTGTGTTGGAGTACTGCTGCTTGGTTGCCAACATGTCTGACACTCTTCAGTTCACCCCAACTGATCGAGTGTTGTACAACTGGGTTTTGTCCCACCGCTTTGGGCAGCCATACCCAGTGATCGTAGATCGGCGGAGGAGGAGGCGAATGTGGGTGCATCCGCATTTGAGGCAACGCCTCACTAAAGCCCATTTTCATCGCCTTTATGTATCTCTGCGGACTCATCCAGACAAGTTTTTTCTGTTTTGTCG